>OZ010610.1:73382881-73422881 GCA_963932145.1 Acanthosepion lycidas
CTGTTGTGACCAAGTAAATGGTTTCAGAAACAACAAAACAGGTGTTACAGATATATCATATATTAAACAGTAAGTACAACAGAAGAGTATTACTTTCACTAGTGAATGTGTGTTGGTTGACCCAGCGTTCAATCTATTCGACTGTTCCCCACAAGGCCTCCTCTCTTACTAATCTTATAGTAGGCGGAAGAGTCCAACGTAGACTCTTTATACGGAGGTCACAACAACACTAACATTCTGACAATGCAACCCGGGTTCGAATCTCACAATAGTCGGTAATATTTTCCTAGGCAGACAATTGTGGATGTATTGATTGATTTGCCTGTTTAACGGTATACCGATTCCATATGGCAGCAACAAGCAAGAAACATATCCACTGCTTGTTTATTATATTTTTTCAAGATGGATGTTAAATTTTAATTGTGATTATTAATTAGAGAGAACCCAGATATAATCCTTATCAGAGAGAGGGCGAATTAAATGTTGAACTAAAAACTTAAAATTGTTTAAAATTTCCATTAATGAAAAGTCCTCTGATCCTGTTATTAAATTCCGAAAAATTGATGGCCAAGAACTGAATATGTGAGCAATAAAGAAAATTTAAGGAAAAAGGAAGCGAAAAGTCGCTTTCTTTCTCATTAGAAAGGTACAGTTGAAATTCTAGGGTACTTAATGAGGAAAGACGGCTTAGAAAATTTGATACTCACATGACATATTGAAGGCAAGCGGAACACGGCGCACGACCTACCTAACGAGCTTGAATATAGGTTGGCAGAATATAGGTTAAGAGAGATATCAAAAAGACAAAAAAAGGACAGGAAATTGTGGAGAGCAATGATCGCCGACGTTCTGAAGAAACGTGGCATATAGGAGAAAAACCTTGTATGGGTTATCTAAAAACCGAATCATTTTCGATTGTTTTTAGCGATGAATATTGCATTATCAATTTTTGGAGAATTATTCTTCCGGATACAAATCCTACTATTTAATCCATTACTGGGGGTTTAGACGGATTCATACGTTTCTCAAGATTATTTACGTGTAACTTAATGTAAATAACACAACTGGAATTTGAACTCAGTTCTCCGATTTCTCAGAGTCGCAATTCATTACACCACCCGCACATCCAGTCAGAGTAATGTGAAAATCATTTTCATTAAAAAAAAAAAAAATGGGGGGGATAAGTTAGCGCTTCTTTTGCGTATAATGTCTTCTTTTTTCTCTTCTAGCGATAATATTTGAACCAGGGATTCTATTTGTCAGGAATTTGAGGGTTTTGGTGGAGAATTGTAATTATGGATGAATAAATTCAAACTGATGGAATATTGTTCTTTCTCGAGAAAGTAAAATTCTACTTCGTATCAGACAATTTTCGAAGATGATAGCATTTAGAAATATGGTGAAAAAGAAAAGGGGCATGTGCGACCCCCCCCCCCAAAAAAAAACTGTTTAAAAACACTGATTTGGACTTTGTCGATATCTCATTTATCAAATTACACTGAAGACGGCTCGGGGAAATAAAAATTCCCCGCCAATTTTGAAATACACAGGCTCAATATATATATATATATATATATATATATATATATATATATATATATATATATATATATATATATATATATATATATATTTTGTGTGTGTGTGTGTGTGTGTGTGTGTGTGTGTGTGTGTGTGTGTGTGTGTGTGTGTGTGTGTGTGTGTGTGTGTGATAAATTTAAGAAAATGGGTTGAGATGCTTGGGATTTGTATAAACGGTAATGAAGAAATCTAAAAGCATTACTTTAACTCAACGGCAACTTTTATGTAATCCATTCTATATACATATTTTTTTTTTCACCGCCTGAAGCCTTTCTTCTTCTCATTCCTCATTTCCATGCCAGCTTCTCAGCATCGGAGGCTTATATTCTCCTTCTCGATTGTGCGTAGCCCTGTTTTATAACTCCGCTCAACGCGGCTTGAAGCCAGGCAGGAGAACCTTCGCTAGCAGCGGTACGGCCTCCTTGAGTTGGTAAACTATTGTCACAGGCGCCGAATTAATTTCCACAATTTCATTTGCAATAATATACGGGCTAATGAGTCTATAGCCATAATTAGCACTTTTTCAGTCCAATCTTTTTCTTTCATAACGCTGACAAGGGTGAGCACTGTCGCGAACCTGTCATCAAGAAGCCGCGTTGATAGAAATCAAATAATAATGATAATGATTATAATCAGAACAAATGTGAATAGAATATGGTTATATGCTTACAACGAGATATTAGATTTAGAATATAGCTGTAATAAATAATAATAAAGACTGTTCCAATAACTTGGACCGATTTTAAATGTGAATTAAGTTTAAGCGTCTAATGATTTTTTTTTCTTTTTCTTTCAGATTTAACAACTTAAGTCTTTGGCAATTTCAACCCTGGAAAGATTAACAATCAAAAAATGTGCTAAAGTTTCAAGAGTTCAATTGGAAAAATTGTTCGTAAATTCAAACAAACTGGGTCGGTGGCAGATGCGTGATCGTTTACGCCGTTCAGCTAAAAACATTGCTGCAGTGCACGAGAATGTGACCAAAAATCCAGAATCCCTGTATTCGTCATCGCGCGCAGGAATTGAACCTCTCCACAACAACGTTACATCGTTTCCAATTGCACTCTCGGTTGGTCGATTATGTTGACCAACAAAATTGAGAAGTGAGCGAAATACATTTCTGTTTCAACTTTATTATTATTTTATGAGACTTTTCCGAGAAAGAAGTAAGGGAAACCATCTGACTCTTCTCACTATAGACTTAGGAGTTTCTTTTTAGCGAATTACTAGAGGTTCTAATCAACTCTGATTTGGTGAAGCATTTTTTTTTTACCTCACAGGGTCTTCTCTTAGATAAGGCTTTCGCTTGTTTAGGTCAACTGTTGATGTACTAACAGTTATTGTTAAAAGTGTATCAAGCTTCAGATAAGAATGGTAAATCTCAGACTTTTGCTTTTGGGTATCTCGAAGGAATTTGACAGGTTTTGGCATACTGGTTTTCTCCACAGCTTGAAAGCTTTTATTTCAGGACGAATTTTTAAACTGATTCAGACTTCCTTATGAAATGAAAGTTATATTGAATGGCCACTCTTCTAAATCTTTTTTTAAATAATGCAGGTGCTTCGCAGAGCTTTATTCTTGGACGTGCCTTCTAAACTCGGTATCTGTTGCTGACGACAAAAATATTTACTCAAGTCTTAATTAAAATTTTTGAAGATCAAAATTGACTGGGAAGCAAGAAGCTGGAAGTGAGTTTCACATGCGAGAAGTGTGACAGAAGAAACTATTAGCATAGAACATAACTACACGCAAGATGCTAGTGGCTCGCTGGCGGGCCGCCGATGGCAACGCCAGCAGTCCTCTGGTGGTAGTCACCAGCGGGCCAAAGGTGGGCCACTAGCGGTCCGCCAGTGGTAACATTGCCGAGAAGAACACTCCGGCGGCCCGACAGCGGTCCACCAGCGGTAAACGATACTGGCATACCACCCAGTCACAGATTGGTGGCTTGCGTGTAGGGTTACAGATACATGTAGCCATTTCAGCTGTAAAATGATGAGACCTTGCCGCCAATCTAGTATTGCACTTAAATTCATAAAGTCTAGGTGCCACTGAGAATTGTTCATCGAAATAATTCCCATGAAAGTATTTACAGAAAAGGTGCAGGTAAGCAATGTTATGTCGGTGGGAAAGTGACTGGAGCCGAAATGCTAGGTCAGGACCAATAATATTGCAGATTTTTCTTTTTATTTTATCAAAATCTCTAAATATATAGCAGGACTACCAGATCATATATGGCAACAATATTCAAATCAAGGCAACATGTTTGTAACGGGTGTCTACAAGTGTACAATGTTGTAAGGAGTTTAAACTGAAACGTTTCAAATAGGGGCGGTGACTGAGGGAGATTCTCGTTATCTTATCAACATTTGCTTTTTTTTTCTATCTACATTTATGTAGGTTATAAATTAAACTAAGCACAACTTATTATTAAAGGTTGAAAATTCTTCGTGGATTTTAACGTTATTCTGGAGTTTGTTTTTTTTTGTTTTTGTTTTTTTTCGTTCAAATCCGTGGATTTTATTTATTTATTATTTTTTTTTTTTTACAACGGGTTAAACGCGACATTAGTCTTCTGTGCCCTCTTAGCCGTCTGCCTTGCTCTTTGATCTGAAACTAATTTGTCACCTTAGGGATGAAAAGAACTTTGTCTTAAAAAAGATAGATCTAGGCAGGGACCTTGACAAAACAAGCTCTACCTTCCCGATTAGTGAAAATAGCACTCACAATGTCATGGCGGAATTTCTGAAAAATATGAAAATTGAGATGTCGTAGAATGAGGAGCCGCGTCCCTCAAATTCAGATGTGGGGACGAAATCCTTGCACCGGCCCTGGTTAAAACGTAACCTTTTTAGAAAGGTTTTTGTAACGTTGCAGAAACATTATAGCAACGCCATTTTGTTCACTGGGTGCCATTGCTTGTAACCGATGTTTAGTTTAAACCTCATACTATATATCTGAATAAATGCGTCCGATTATTCCTCCTCACTGACTGTGAAACCTTTTCCCTAATTTCCATACAAACTGGCACTAATTTTCTGTAAAAAAACTGAATCGTTAAAACAACATTTAACAACAGTATGCAATGAATTAATGATACGGTTCGATGTTAAACTGTGAAATGATTCTTTTTTAACTGTCGACAAATTCACTAGCATACAAAAACAAAGGTGTGTGCGGCGCATGCGCGTGTGTGTAGGCTTGTTTTCCTATTTGTGACTGATGAATTTTTAGTATGAGAATCTCTTTCTCTCTCTTTCTCTCTCTCTCTCTCTCTGCGTGTGTGTGTCCGTTCTAATTAACCCCTTCATATGTGAATCACTCTTTAAGTGAACTGCATGATAAAAAAATATTTTAATTACCGTGTGATTCGTTGCAATGCAAACTATTCAATAATTGTATCAAGCATTCGCCACAATTCGATGACTAAGCTAACGCAATGGAGGCCATATTCAGGAGAAAACAAAACAACAAACATCAAAAAAAGGTCTTCTTTTTTTTAATTGCTCTTGCTTTTTTTATTCATTTATTTTATTTTATTTTATTCTTCAAAACTTGAGCAACGTGAAGAAGAATTTTTTTCAGTTGCATCCATATGCGATTAATTATACATGACGTAGCAGGACTGACTAATCGATAACTTAGTGTTACCTAAATTTCACACTTGTTCTCACTTATTTCTTCCTTCCTTGCTGCTGGCACACCATGAAAACCAATAGCTCCTCTGTTGTCCCAGCACAAGTTTGCGAAATAATTTGCATACAAACGATCTTTCAGTAAAGAAATCTGTGATTTTTATCTCTTCTTTAATGAGGATATTACGACTTATCAACCCTTTGCAGGTTATTTATAGCCAGAAAATATTTTTAGAATACAAGAATCTTTTGGACATAATAATGATTTATACTGATACAAGTTATACTAATTAACCCATAGCTAGGGGAATAGGCGGATTCTAATGTATTTGCGCGTAAGTGAATATAACGAACCCAAATGGAATTGGAACAAGACTCTCCGATAAAAAATTCCGAGTCGTCATCCATTAATTAATCCGCACATCCAAGCTTACAGCAACTTGTATATCAAACAATCACCCATTTAGGTATTAACCAGACTCAACGTTGCTTAACTTTTTTTTAATTTGTGGGATAAGGGGTTATTTAATTACCTTATTTACACTTATTATTTTCCTTCTTCTTTGTTATTGTTATCACAACGCTTCGACCGTTGTTCACCGCGGCATTCATCAGGAGCATGTTGATCTAGGTTGCTTTCTCGTTCCACTTCCCATGAAATATCTCGTTTAGTTCTTATTTTATTACTGCTCAGTTATTACTCGCTATGCCCATAAACTCTGATTCCACAGTATCTCTGAGTTCAATCAAAAAAAAAAAAGGATTGAACACAGAAATACTGTGTGAACAATTTCACGGACTAACCACTAGGCTATTGTCCCGTGGGACAATTCTCAGTGGATAACTTGGATCCTTCAACCTAAACTGACTTCTGAAGATTACTACTCCTTGTTGTTAATGCCAACAGCCGAAACGTTCTGTCTGATTATTTGTTTTGTTTTTTATGGCTTATCAAACTTTTGCAGGTTATTTAAAGCCCAAAAATATTTCTAGAATTGATGGATATTTTTAATAATAATTAGTCCTACTACACATAACTGGTTGGCGGGGGAGAACTGGATTCGTATCTTTTCACGGGAGTGAATATAATGAACCCGTCAAGAATTGGAAATCGACCCTCCTATTTTCGTTTCCGGTATTCATTACACCACCGCTACATCAAAGCTGTCACCCATCCAGGTACTGACCAGGCTAGACGGTACTTAACTTCGGTGATCGTACTAGAATCGGCGGCGGAACATTGTGATTACAACAACTAAGATGTAAATAGTATAAATAAAGAATGTAGACATTCAGTCAATTTGCATATTGTAAAATCTAGAAAGCTAAAACTGTTTATATAACAAATCAATTCTTAGTTTATTGATAAAGGCTGTTCCAATAACTTGGACCGATTTTAAATGTGAATTAAGTTTAAGTCTTTAATGATTTTCTACTTTTTTCTTTCAGATTATAACAACTTAAATCTTTGGCAATTTCAACCATGGAAAGATTAACAATCAAACAACGTGTTAAAGTTATCGAAGCCTATTACGAAAATGGACGTTCAAAAAGAAATGTAATTAGAATTTGCCAGGTCACATCATCTCTCGAAACAGCGAACTCAATTGGCCACCACGATCGTTGTATTGACGCTTTTAGATTTCTTCCTTTGGGGTCATCTCAAAAGTAATCACTATGCCAACAAGCCAACAATAACTCAACAGCTGAAAGATAAGATAATAAGGCATATTGGTGAGATCGAAGAGCAACTATGCAGGGACGTCATCAAAAATTTTGACCATCGAGTGGAGGTGTGCCGGCAAAGCCTTGGCGGACATTTGGGCGATATTATTTTTCACACATAATTGCCATGACTTAAATAACATGATTTAATAGAGAAATAAATAAATTTTCACCAATAACACTGATTTATTTACTGCTGACTTTGATCTGTTTTAATGAAACACCCTTTATAAAGTGAAATTGCTGGCGGTCAGTGTAACTTCTAAAAACATTTAGATAAATCTAAAACGTATATATGAATATTAGAAAGTTAACAACAGTTTTATCCCATATTTACTTCTAATTTTTATTCTTCTATGTGCCGTGTCTATTCAGGACGTTGGCGATCATGGCTCTTCACCATTTCCTCTCCTTTGTAGCTCTTGGTAAATTTTGTCTTTTTACTGTATCTCTTAATCCCTATTCTGTCAAGTATTTACATACCCTCGTTAGATAGGGATATACGCCGCTTTCATCTATCCCTCTTGCCTTCAATATGTTCTGTGAGTGTCGAATTTTCTAATCCCTCTTTCCTCATTATGTTCCCTAGAAATGCCATGTGTCTCTTTCTGATTCTAAGTATAAGTAACCTTTGTGTTTATATTTTCCTTAAAGCTTTGTCGTTGCTCACATGTTAAGTCTATGGTATTCTCAGCAGCCTTCTGTAGAAACCAATTTTTCTTGCCTCAGCTCTTCACTTTATCTGCGATAAATTTGTCCATCATTCACTGCCATATGGAAGGATATATATTACATAGCAGTTAAGAACTCGTTTTCCTGTTTCTTAATACTGTGCTTAGCTTCTGGAAGATATTTTTCTTTATCCCAGTGGGCCTTATGATTATTTTCCGCTCTTTTTTAAACACCTCATAAAAACAGGTGATATTCTGGGTGAGAATTAATCTTCTTTTTGGTGCCGAATCCGTATAAGACAATTATGGCTCTCCTCAACTTCCTGTCCCCTGTAGCTCTAAGCAACGTTTGGCGTTTTAATATGTATTTTTGTCCCCATTCTGTCGTTTAATTAACCACACTCGTTACTTGCGTTGCTCGATGCCCTTCTCTGCCCCTACTTCTCTCGGTACGTTTTGTAGGTATTAAGTTTTCCAAGCCGACCTTCATTGTAATATGTCCCAGAGTTTCCAACTTTCTGATTTCAAGTGTAAGTGTCCTCGTTCTATTTAGAACTTTCTTATTGCTCATGTGTTCTGTTAATTGTATCTGAAGAGTCATAAATCGATTCGAGTCTCTTCTTCATCAATATTATTTTCATTTTTGGAAAAGCCTTTCTTTCAAAACCGATTTTACATACACATTGTCAATTCTAAGTAGAAATCTTCATTTTCTTTCTATTTTAATAAAACTTTGTTCTATTCATTTGCACACGTTCCTTAGGTACAGTAGTTTGCAGTAGTGGGGCAGACGATGTGAATGCGCTCTCCATATCAGGAGGACATTCAATCAAAGAGTTATATAAAAATTTAGTTTTTGAAATCTGAAATTGTCCCTGTTAACTACGTTGTACAAACGCCCTATAATCGCTGGTGTGAATATAGATCAGTGTTTTAATAAGCGAGAACGGACTAACAGCACCTACCTACTTGAAACTTAGGGGCATATAATTAAGTAGTTAGCCCCGGGCATCAACAAACCTTTGTATTTCACAGGTTAGTTCGGTTACCGACTGTTTTTATCATGGAACAATTAACAATAAAAGAACGTATTAAAGTTATCGAAGCCTATTACGAAAATGGACGTTCAAAAAGAAATGTAATGAGAATTTGCCAGGTCACATCATCTCTCAAAACAGCGAACTCAGTTGGCTACCACGATCGTTGTCTTGACGCTTTTAGATTTCTTCATTTGGAGTCATCTCAAAAGTAAACACTATGGCCTTCAATATACCATGTGAGCAATGGTAGCCTCCTATCTGATCGCGCGAACCGATTCTTAAAATTATAAAAGCTTAGCATGACGGTTACTGGATTAACTGAAAATAATCCTATATATTAATAGCCGATGCCCTAGGTAAAATGTTAGTGGTCTAGGTAAATGTTACCGCACGCCTAGTGAATAAACACTCGCCTCCCCAGTACATATAAACAGCGGTCGGAGAGGAAGAAAAAAAAGAAACAGTAAAAGAAGTACATCGATAGATAACGGTAGTTTTTGCAAAAAAAAAAAAAAAAATAGGCGAAAGAGAGTTGGCGAAAAATGATTGACATCAGACGGCAACAAATTCACTGAAAAGTGGTTAACATATCACACTCCCTTTGATGAACCTTTGAACTATTCAGTGACCGCCTCTTTCTTTCTTGCTTGCTTTCATGATTTAGATATTTTTATTGAAGATTCACTCGTATTTTTAATGTAAACTCAAAAACGGTTACACTATTTACATTATTCCGACTATTGTCCTCATCTCTGTCGCCATGTTTATCACAACGTTTCGGCCGTTGTACGTTCCGGCCTTCTTCAGGTGGTTGGAATGTCGAACCGAACCCGTGAGATCATCGACAATTAACATCATTGGAAAATTCGTAAACTTAAGAAATCAGGACATATGCTAGGCCACAAAAATCTCCTGGGCCGACCAAGCATAGAAATGAATACGATTATGGGAATAAGGAGTGCCAGAGAAAACAAAAGTTGCAATATGAGCTCTGTTAAAAAAAAAATGCAATGATAACAGCAAAAATTGCAATATGAGCTCTGGTAAAAAAAATTTTTGCTGAAGACAGGTTTATAAGACCCATAAATTCATACACAAGGACACATGGCACAGTGGATAAAGGGGTTAGTTAGATCCAGTGACAGGATTCAAAGAGTGTGAGTTCAATACCTGGTTAAGGCGGTGGAGAACTTTGTGAGGGAAATTAACAAGAGATAACTGACATCCATTAGACATGGCACGTGGAACTAGAACAGTCTACCCCAGTGAGCGAAATGAAGGGTTCAGTTCGACATTCCAACCACCTGAAGAACCGTTATGATAAACATGGCGACAAAGATGAGGACAATAGTCCGAATAATGTAAATAGTGTACATAATGCCTCATCTCAGAAATATAGACAGATACTGAAGGCCGTAGCGTACAACGGCCGAAACGTTGTGATAAACATGTCGATTAAGATGAGGACAATAGTCCGAATAATGTAAATAGTGTACATAATACCTCATCTCAGAAATATAGACCGATACTAAAGGCCAGAGCGTACAATGGCCGAAACGTTGTGATAAATATGGCGTCAAAGATGAGGACAATAGTCCGAATAATGTAAATAGTGTACATAATGCCTCATCTCAGAAATATAGACAGATACTGAATGGCTGAAACGTTGTAATTAATATGGCAACAAAGATGAGGACAAGAGTCTGAATAATGTAAATAGGGTGCATAATACCTCATCTCAGAAATATAGACAGATTCAAAAACACTTTATTAAGAATTGACGCCAAATTTCTCTATCTCGTATTAAAAAGAAAATAAGTTCTTAAATGTTAATTGCCTTTATAGAACCGATTCCTGAAAATTAAGGATGTTATTATCTTATGAGAGTGTTAAATTATCTAAACCGTCTGTATTCAGAAATTAAATCCTATACATCGTGTCTGTGTTCCCGAAAGTTTAAATCTTTCTGGTATCAAATGACTCCTTTTAGTTCACTTTATAAAAACGACCGGTTACTCGTTACTCATATGTTTCGCCCATAATATAGTTTAACGCTTCATTTTCTGTCGCTTACATTTTTCTTTCGTCTTCATCTCTGTAGAAATGGACCAGCATTCATTGCGATGTCGGAAGGCTGATATCACAAATATGTTCATCACTTTTTCATTGTTTCTGACGCAAATTTCTTTTTCTTTTTATGCAACATCTCCTTTCAGGACGTAGGCGATCATGGCTCTCCATCTCCCCTATCCGTTCCAGCTCTCAACAAGTTCCTTCCCTCTGCTTCCTCCTACAGACCACGTTCTGTCATTCATTTGCTCAAGTCCACCAGGTATGTCACACGTTGTTTACCTTTGTTTCTCTTTCCCTCTATTCGACCCGTGAGTATCAGATTCTCCAGGGCCTCCTTCCTCATTATGTAACCCAGATACTTCAGCTGCCTCTTCCTGATATTAAGTATAAGCCCCCTCCTTGTTTGCAACCTCTCTAAGACCTCGTCGTTGCTCACACGCTCGGTCCATGATATCTTCAGCATCCTTCTGTAGAACCACATCACTGTCACCTCGAGTCTCTTCTTCATCATTGAGGAAATCGTCCAACATTCACTGCCTTAAAGAAGGACAGATGTCACGTATCTTTTCCTTGTTACTAAATAAATCCTCCTGTCTCGCAATGCCCTGCCCAGCTTTTGGAATGTGTCCTTGGCCATCCTGATACGTCTACAGATCTCAGTGTCGCACTTACCGTCCTCTGACAAAACGCTTCCTAGATATTTAAACTTCCGCGTCTGCTTGATTCTAGTGTTCCCGACCTACAAATAGCATTTCGATCTCATCCTTTTACTGACGACTATGCCCTTCTTCTTGTAGTTTATGCTTAGTCCCTTCTTCACACTCTCTGTCGCTACCTTCTGTAGGAGATTTTGTAATTTCATTTCTGTGTCTGCTATCAGTACTGTGTACTCTATGTATCTTAACGTAGATTTTCGGTCTATGAGATCCGTATGCGAATCTTAATACAGTTGATTTGTCAGGGTGATGACTTTGATCTTATCGGACTGGGAAGGCGATCCCAGCGTGCGGAAAGTACTTGTTAACCATGCTACCGATTGACCCAAGCCTTGCGACCAAACTGTATAGAATGGAACTATTCAGAAGCCATAGATGGATGTGCTAATCACCAAGTTACAAGTCTAACGTTCGTTGTCTTTTCTTTGGCGGTACATCAACCAATATGATCTATTTAATCCTGAAATCTAAATATACAAAATCCATAAAATTAATTCAAGAGAATGACATTATTTCATGATTAAATTATAATTACTTGGCTGCATTTTTTACAAACAATCTTACAAGATCAAATAAAGTGTGAAAACCTGTTTCTCCTTACAAGAAATTAGATTAATCAAAGCAATTTTCTTTTCACAATGTTTGCCATGTCTTCAGTTTTACTATAAACCTTCTGGAGGAGATTTTTCATTTCCGTGTTTGCTATCTGTTACCTTACCCATAATAACATAATGGACTATTCCATACGTAATAAATATTCAAGATGAAGCAGGGAGTTCAGTCCGAAGTCGAACGACCGGCTGATCGGTTGAACTCTCTGCCTTCGGGTGGGGAGGAACCCGAACGAGACTACGCCGAAGGGCGGAGTCTCTTTCAGGGAGGTAAACCGACCCTGAACCCGTTTATACGGGTTCAAAGAGTATATTTTTGACCGAGCCCACGGACTTGGAAATCCCACGTTAAACCGGCCTTGTGCCACATGGTGCCCTCGTGGGGGCGGGGGTGACTAAATACTGTTCAGTCTGCAGTTCAGAGTTCAGTCTGAAGTCTGGAGTGAAGTCTGAAGTCTGGAGAGAAGTCCCTCAGGAGTCTGTCAGTCAGAGCGAGCGAGTCAGTCAGTCGAGTCAGAGGCAGTCCGAAACAGAGTCGCGTTCAGACAATTACTACTAAACCTGATTGTTCGTACTAACACTTTCTACTTCTCTGTATATATTCCTGTTTGTAATATATCTGGGTTATTCCATATCCGTATTCGAGTTCTTCTTTATTGGTTCTACCTTGGACTATCACCGTGGTACAGGGAACCGGTCCATAACACAATCTGCACTGTGTCATCTGCGTATCTTATGTTGTTAAGTTTGTGGCCGCCAATATTAAATCCCGGTAGGGTTTCCAGTTCTCCCAGGATTGCCTGGCTGTATAGTTTGAACAGGTCGTGTGAGAAGACGCATCCTTGCCTTATGACCCTTTCTATTTTTGTTTATTCACTGAACTCGTTCCCAATCCGCACGCATTCTGTTTACTGACAGTACAGGTTCTGATATCTTTCCCGAATATATCGAAGTTGCTGAGCAATTCCATCAGATCCTTGTGGCGTACTTTGTCGAAGGCCTTTGCGTAGTCTATGAAACATAGGTACACGTCCTTCTGCGTCTGTATCGCTCTTTCTGATAACATTCTGAGCATTAATATCGCGTTCCTTTTTCGCAAATGTAAAGATTCTGACACAAATTAAAATTTCTGAAAGCGCTAATTCAGTACCTCTTCGGATTTCAGTGTTGCATTGTGTATGACATTACTACTCAGATAGTATCAGTACCGGCTAGAGGCTTACGCTTATGTCACATTGAAACACCGGCCCCGATACAATCACCAAAGTTAAAAGATTGTGTTCGCCGACAGAAGCCGAACCCGTGTTCCCGTCTGTAGGGCAAACCAAAGTTTAATCTGCTGGGCGTTACTGCTAGGCTACGAAGACAGCCGAACTTACGGCTATATTACGTTGAATCACAGGTTCCCATACACTCACTGAAGTTAAGTGATTGTGTTCGAAACTATGTCACCCTCTGTATGAGAAACCAACGTTTAATCTGCTGGGCGTTACTGCTAGGTTACGAAGACAGCCAAACCTACGGCTACATTACGTTGAATCACAGGTTCCCATACAATCACTGAAGTTAAGCAACGTCAAGCCTGGTCACTATCTAGATGGGTGACTGCGTAGGGAAACCTGGTGATGTAATGGATAATGGCTCTGAATTGTTAATTGCAGTGCCAATGTTATTTTTAGTGGATACGCGTATTTCAGTAGCACTTTTTTCTTAATAGTATAATTGTTGTCTACCGGCATGGATATTCAAGAGTCTTGAATAAGGCTTTTGATAAAGTATTTAATAAGAAACAATGTCGGAAATAATGACGGTTGTTTTATTCACTAGGTACAAATGCCTTTGTATGAGTAAAATCGCAGTGAAGACAGGGATCTCTAGCCTTGAATGGTAACCAATCTAAGAGAAAAGTAACTCTGAACTCAACGCAGGGAAGAAAACGGGAGAAAATTCATTCTTAAGGCTAATCTTGATTTTAATGAAAATTAACATGGCATTACAAAAATAAAGATGGCATACCAATTCGCACAAGGTAAAGAAAGGGAATATGTGGAGAGTCATGATCGACTACATCCTGAATCAATCATTACATTATTTTTTTTTTTAATGCAATGCTCTACATTTGCAGAATTGCCGTCTGCTATTAATTTAATCCCTCAAGACCGACAGCAACGTCGAGCCTGGTCTGTAACTAGATGGGTGACCGCATGATGGTGTTCGAATTCGTGTCGTTTCCCTCACACTTAAAGGCAAATACCCTTGGGAAATGTATAAATCCACATCTTCTCCCCTATTTATTGGTTAATTATTAGAAGTTGTGTCTAGAAATAGAAAAAAAATACAATATTCATTCGCAAAAAAAAAAAAAAAATATTATTCTGACAATCGAAAAATATGTTTTGGCTTTAAATAACCTACAAAAGGTTGATAAACTGTAAAAAGTCAATCAATCAAAAATCAATCAAGCCGACTGCAGTCGCATATTCCCTGAGCTTCTAACAACCTAATCTTTGATGGATGCCTAGTCCCAGGGGTTCCAACACTGTGGCAGCACCTTCTTTGTTAAACTAAAGAGGAAAGGTTGATGAACAGATAGATAGTTAGATAGATAGATAGATAGAGAAAGAGAGAGAGAGAGAGAGATAGAAAGAAAGAATTTACATCGATATAAAAATAAATAAAGAAAGAAAAACCATGCAAGAAACAAACAAAATGGGATAGATAGATAGATAGATAGATAGATAGATAGATATGAACAGACTGAGATAGATAGATAGATAGATAGATAGATAGATAGATAGATAACAGACTTAGATTGATATAAACAGATTTAAATAGAAATAAAGAAATAAATAAAGAAAGAAAGAAAGAAAGAAAAAAAAAAGAAAGAAACCAAGCAAGCAAGAAAGAAAGAAACAAAAATGGATCGATAGATTGATTGCTCTATAAGAGACTGAGATTGATATAAACAGACTTAAAAAAAAAGAAAGAAAGAAAGAAACAAACAAACAAACAAAGGAAGGAAAAAAGAAAGAAAGAAAGAAAGAAAGATATCGGACGAAGATAGAGATGAAGAAAATGAGTAGACGGGATAGATGCGAATTGACTAGATTAACTAACCCGAGTGAAATCGAATTAGAGATTTAGATTTGAGAAAAATAAAAATAAATAGACTATACGTGTTTCTTTGGTTCGTAACCTCGTTTCGAGATTTTTTTTTCCTAACACACGGTAAGGATTGAACCAGCACTTGGAGAACTATGAGAGAAGAACGCAAGTCATTGCACAAGAAGCAGACGATTCTGATTAAAAACGTATTTTGAAAAGCCCGACTTTCTATCATTTTCCTTCCCCTATTATTCGTCCACGACCCTAACCTCTTTCCCTTTATCTTTGTTCTCTCTCTTTCTTTCTTTCTTTCTCTCTTTATTCCTTCCTTCCTTCCTTTTATTCTGTTCCTTTCTTTTTTTTTTTTTTTTTTTCACTTCTCTTTTGGCCGATTTACTCGGCTGATCTTGTCCGGCACACACACACACACACAAACGCGCGTGCGCATACGAAATAGCGACCATCTTATTTCTATTCGTCAGCTATAAATATATTCAATAATGGCTCCTCAATAGTTACACACACACACACACACGCATATATATATATATATATATATATATATATATATATATATATATATATATATATATGTCTCTGTGTGTGTGCGCGTGTGTGCGTGTGCGTGTGTGTGTGACTGTACATGTCCCTATCGACAACAGATCCGCACGAATAAACTATACAAAGACAAGCAGGCATGCTTAAATATAAAATGACGAATGCTTTCTGAAAAGATTATTACATAAAAATCGATGTCTTGCACAATTTTCCTTGAAGTCATTATCTCTGCCTCTTCTTCTTCATTTTTTTTTTTTTCGTTCGTTTTTCTTCCCATTTTATTTCTATTTTTACTTTTCATCTTTACTCTTTATTGTTTTATTTTCATTTTCTATTTTCCCCCTTTTCCTTCAGAAGGCTTTTACTTCAAATGCTGTCGATACAGTTGCATTAGTTCATTATAATTACTCTGATGACTGGAAACTCAGAGAGTCTTTTCAGGAAAAAAAAAAAAATTCTAAGAGAATTGGAATATTTTTTTAATGGATAGACCTTTTACAGTGCGACATTTTTGTTATCTAAACCAAAGACGGGCCTTCTTGCTATTAATGCCCACGAATCTAGTCAAGACATTTAAGCACACACACACCCAGAGACACACACACAAGCAATATATATATATATATATATATATATATATATATATATATATATATATATATATATATATATATTCCATAACCTTGTGTTATTAAAAATATGTAACACATAAGTCGATCCTAATCCAAAATAATTGAAATGCGAATTTGCATATATATGTGTACACACAGACAGACAGACAGACACACACACACACACACACACACACACATATACACATATATATATTTATAAATATATATATATATGTATCAATAAAAAGATTTAAACCTCCTAATCACTTTCGTTTATTAAACATTGAATTGTACAACCTCATGCCCATAAACTGATTATATATATATGTGTGTGAGCGTGTGTGTGTGTGTGTGTGTCAGTGAGAGTGTGTGAGCGTGTGTGTGTGTATTTAGAAAAATATGAAAAACTGGAATATGAAAAACTTTTTGTGACGCGTTTTATCCGTTAGGATTTCATCGGATGAAACACCTGACAAAAAAAACTTTGTCTTATTTTTCTAAATACTGTTAAATAATACTAAAATTAATATATATATATATATATATATATATATATATATATATATATATATATATATAAAGGATAAAGAGTGGCACCTTTTTTTCAATTACCACACCGATCATATAATAAAAGACAGACACAGTTATTTCAGCTGTAACTAAACCCTTAGAGCTAAATGAACTTTATGATCCAGAGCTATTCTGGATGTCATTTCAATTTAAGGAATTAACGTAAAAAAATTAAAATTGTAAAATGTTACGTTTTACACCCGCCCGTGGGGCAAAAAGTAACAGAGGGTGGGAGGCAATATAACATGGTCGGGTAAACAGTAACAGCTAGAATTAGGACAATGAAAACACTCTGATACCTGATTTACGCTTCAAATCCAATTTTATTTAACCTTAAGAAATAAAGGCTGGGTCAAGAGTATTTGTTTTATCTTATTTTCTTCATCTATAAACGTCCTCGGACATCCAGATTTCATTACTAATCCAGTTTTTTTCCCTTTAAATTCATCTCTTATACGATAAATTATTTACGATTATCCAGAATAGCTGTAAAAACTAAAAAAGCCACGTCAGTATACAAATAATTCAACAACTGAATACGTGCTTTTGACACACCCTATCTCTCAACAACAACCCGTACAGAAATAGGAAGTCACTTTCCAAATATTTTTGGAACTTAAAAGAAGTTAGCAAAACCCATACGGTAAAATTGGAAAATATTAAAAAAACAAAACAAACTTGTATATGTTTAAATGAAGCATGTTTCCTATGTTTACAGGAAACATTAAAATAATCAAATTTCCTAACAAAAAAGCTCTGTTAAACTAAAGGAGTAAATTAATAGTAAACTGCCGACACAGTCTATCTTTTACCTTAAAATAAAGTTTAATTTTTTTATAAATCACAATTACGTATTACAAATTTGTATCCATAATTTTATTAGTATATAATAGTCCACCCTCTACGGGTAATTATCTTATTTGGTTTATTCAACTTAAATATTGTTATGTTTTGCCGTCTATTCGGTATACAATTTTTTAACGGTGTGATAACTGAAAAAAACTGGAAATATTGTTTAAAACCAGAACCTGGAAATTTTACCAAGAAACTTCGATGTCGCGATAAAATTGATATTTAAAAGTTAAGTAATCTTTTTATATAATATTAATAACGTTCTATTTTTATTAGTATTTTAATATTTTTAATATTGGCCACTATATATAAAAAATATCTGCTGTATCTTAAATTTTAAAACTTATGTATATATATATATATATATATATATATATATATATATATATATATATATATATACTTAATAGTTCTGCTATATTGGAGCAAAACACCAGCACTATATGTGCGATATATATATATATATATATATATGTGTGTGTGTGTGAGCGCGCGCTCGCGCGTGTGTGTGTTTGTGTTTGTGTGTGATAGAGGCCAGAAAAAATTTAATGAGGAGATAGCGTGATTTTTATTGTCCAGACTGCCCCAATATTTACTTGGCACAGGAGAGAACCATTACCCATGTTGGGCTTACTGACGTGCGTTTAACGGCCATCTACTGCAATTGGTGTTATGATTCTCCTCATTTTCGTTGGGATAAGTTGCTCACCCCCGGTAATTTCAACCTTGCGGCAGCACCTTACTTTTGCGCTAAAGGGTTTGGGTTGGTGTAATACCAATGCTAGCCTGACAGTGTCCGCGAGAGCAGGGCAAAAATCTTCTTTTTTTTTTTTTGCCCATATGCATAAGTATGTGTATGGCGCTCACCAAGTTAAAATAACCTTGTGTCACACACGGATTTGGCGGGGTGGGGGTCGGTGAAATATACCTGACCTCAATAAAAGAGGATGTTACAAAAGTTCTTTTTTTTTATTTGGGGTGCCCATATACTTACATATGCGTCAAGTACTACCCCAAGTTACGCTGGAGTACACCGACATGGCCTTCCTTTGGGTAATAAGGTGCAGCTGCGGGGTTGGTACCACCTGGACATGGCGCCTCCTGACGTCTAAAATGAGGAGAATTGATACTAAGTTTTGATCCTGGGATCCCTTCTGTGTTCTTCCCAAAAATGAAGTTTCTAAAGTGTCGGTCGATAATCTCCGATCTTGCCTAAACATCTCGGCTTGAACTTATGAAAATAAATTTGAAAGAAAATGGTTTTCTTTTTTGTACTTTTAAATAGATCATTCATGAACCAACCATTCGTCCTGGCATTGAATACTGCTGCCATATTCTGGTGCGAAGCTCCTATTATATATTGTGAGATTCTTGAACAAATCCAAAGATGATCTGTAATGTAATCGATCCTGATCAGGCATCTCGGCTTCAGTCACTTTCTCACCGACGTGTCGTGGCTTCCCTCTGTCTTTTCTACAAATATTTTCATGGTTAGTGTTTGATGAGCTTTTTCCCTGGCGTCTGAATTTAAGCGTGATACTAGATTGGCAACTAGGTCCCACTGCTTTATTGCTGACTAGCAGTAGAGTCCGGCGTTGCCCGGGGATATAACGGTAAGAGATCGATCAAGTATCAACCATCATAAAGACTGAAAAATAAAATTGACAAAGATTATTGTTTAAGGTTGAAAGACACGCATGTCTTAATTAGTTTTTTTTTGTTGTTTTTTTACGAATTGGTCAAACCCAAACTCAAAAACATTGTTTTCAATCGTTATGAGTCTACCGATTGAATAGAATTTTATTATAAACAATTGTCTTGTAAATGGAATTTTTAAAGCATTCTCAATGTAAAAATAAAGAAAAAAGTGTACAAGACAATAAGAAACACTACCTGCCAAAAAAAAAAAAAAGTGAAGTTTTGTTGAAATCGGTTGAAAAATGTAGGAAATCCTATCCCATATATAAACGAAAACACACACACACAAACAACCTGGGTTTTATAATAGGTATAACTCGATATGAGTTGTCCCTCTTTCATTCTGGTGATGCCTCTTAATCGTGTTTTCAAATTGATTTCGTGCAAAAACAATTGTGTTTTTCCAATTTTTGGCGTTTTTAGAACCACCGCAAGGTAATTTTACATAGTCCTGTGAAATTTTGTTGAAATCGGTTGAAAAATGTAGGAAATCCGATCCAATATATAAACGTACAGACACGCACACAATCTGCGTTTTATAATAAGTAAGATCTAGCTAGATACAAACACCACTTCTACTCTAACGGTTTCTTTTCTCGCACATCTCATCTGTGGAACTCCATTCCGATTTCTTGCTTCTTTGATAACATGCATAAATGCAACGTCAGTGGCCATTTTCTGTCGTACTTTTCTTTTATTGTCCTTTTCTCGTTCCTCGCCGCTAAAGTCTTCTCGTTATCTTTGACTCCCTTTAACCCAGGTCTTCTTAAGCATATGCAAACCAACCACAATGCAATATTTATTATTTTTCATTTTATAAATAACTACGAAAACTAGTCTTTTATTCAATCTAATAAATAGTGTTTAATATCTTTGTTGTAAATTCTCAATCTCTATCCATTACGGTGGAATTACCAAGTAACCAAGTATAATGATATATTCATTATTTACCTATTATAAAGATTTATTATTAACAATTTTATAAAAAAATAAATTTCAGAAAAATTTTTTATTCAAAAATTCATAAAAAATTAGAAAATTTTCAAAACATATAAACCAACTACAATGCAATATTCATTAATTACAATTTTATAAATGACCATGAAAATAAATTTTTTATTCAATCTAATAAATAAATAGCGTTTAACATCTTTGTTGTAAATTCTCATGAATAAAGAAAATGTATAAATCCATTTTCATACGTATGCTTTTTGTTTTTTTTATTAAAATTCTAATCATCATTTTTTAAAACAATAAACATTGCCGAGGGAGTAAAAAGTGTATACAGTAATATCGGCGCCAAGGGAATAACCGTTTTTTCGCGAGTATAAAAGTTAAACATTGCCATTTTATTATTGTATTTAAAAAAAGAACTGTCTGTGTGCCTCACATTATAAGAGTAAAACAAATATACGCTACTAACACATTATGTATTTGTTATTTGCCTTTCATATAATCTTACTAATAAATTGCGCTTACGATATAAGCGGTAACGTTTAACTTGGATAACATATTCTAAAATCATATGTTTTTTTAACTACCCCTTTTACACTCTCTGTTAAATTACAAAAACTTACATTACTTATCAATTTTAATTTCATTTTTCGTTTCATTTCATTTTTGGAAGTGCTATTGATGATCCGGCGTCCTGTGAAATAAATTATTATAATGGTACCTTAACGTGGTGTGTTTTTCTTCAATATCAATATATATATATATATATATATATATATATATATATATATATATATATATATATATATATATATATATATATTAACCATTTCACCCCATGCAAAAAAGAAACTGTGTCCCTCAGCAATATTTATTTACAAGATTATAAAAATAAGTAAACCATGTACAATGCAATTTTTATTATTAATCTTTTGGTGGAGTAATGGATAGCGGCTCGGATTGAGGAATCGGACGGCCGAGTTCGAATTCCAGTCGAATTCATTACATTTACTTACTTACATTTTACCTTGGGAAAGGTAGGAATCCTCTTCTTCTCTTCCCGCCTCCAGCTATGGGTAAATAGCAGGACAGACCGGGTTCTATAGCCTTGGATGGCAACTGGTCTACTGCAGAACGAAATGGCAACCTACTGCGGAAAAAATCTGTCTCGTCAGTCTTGTATCGAAAGATACATGATCGCCTAAGCGTGTATCACGCATGCCAAATAACTGAATGATAAAGATGTTTAACATTTTTATAAACAAATAAATTTGAAAAAAACTTTTTATTCATGAAACAATTACAAAATTGTCAAAATATATAAACCAACTACAATGCAATTTTTATTATTTACCATTTTATAAATAACCATGAACAGGAGTCAAAAATGTATATAATAATAGCAGTGTCAAGGGAATAACCGTTTGTTTTTGTTTTTTTTTGTTTTTTTTTTTGTGGGTACAAAGGTTAAATTTAGCAACTGTATTTGTTATTCGTTATTAGCCTTTCATATATCTTAGGAATAAATAAATTGCGCTTACGATATAAGCGGTAACATTTAATTTGGATAACATATTTAAAAATCATATATATATATATATATATATATATATATACTAACCATTTCACTTCAGACAAGACACTAAGACACAAGGGATTTACTGAGTGTGAAAGAATAAGAAAAAAAGAGAAACATTATTAAGGAGCGAGAACAATAGAAGAATAATCAAAAAGATAGTAGATAGCGTTTGACATTGCATTTAATTTTTTTAAGATTAAAGTTGTCTGGAAAGCATGGTGCCGTATGGAAGTTCCATAAACTAGAAAAGAAATTGTCTGCATAGAACTTACGGATACATCTAACCATCTCAAATCTAAATTAATGAGACCTTGAGCCCAATCTAATATGCGCTTAAATTCATAACATCTCGCCTCCATACTGAAGAGCTCATCCGAACAATTACTATGAAAGTATTTTTAGAAAAAACAAAAGGGAGACCACTTTGCGGCGGTGGGAAAATGATTGAAGCCGAATCGCCAGATTACGACCAATAATATTGCAGATTCTTCTTTGGATTTTATCAAGTATCTCTAAATATACAACAGGAGAACCGAACCATATGTGGCAACTATATTCAAAGCACGACCAAATGATAGACTTATAAATATGTCAGATAGATTCTGGAGAGAAAAAATGTTTACTACGACACAGTGAAGCAGATTTATATTGATAAATATTTCATCTGTGTTATTTGTTATTAATTCAATTTTTAAAATCACCATATATAGCCATTTTTTAAAATGTTTTATTCATCGTGTTTGTATAGAAAGAATTCATATATGCCTTGTTATAAAAAAAAAATCTCAGTGTGTTTACTTTTAAAGAAAACGTACAATTAATGTAGACTTGACTTGTTATTTCTTTTCTTTTATTGGAAGCGGGCCTAAAGTATATACATTAAAAAAGAATATTAAATTTTTTTTGTAGAATTTTAGGCCCGGTATCCTTAGTTACGATCTCATTTCCTGCAGTGGCAACCATTTTTGTCGTCTGACATTTCTCATTACGACAAATTAGTCGAGCGGAGCCGAAAAAAAATTACGGAATTATCTAAGTAAAAAAAAAATTATTAATTAGATTTACTTAAAACGACCGAAATATTTAAACAAGTAAAAAAAATAGGAAACTTTCTGAATTTATTATTGTTATTATCATTATTATTAATAATAAAGTGATTCTGGGGTACAGATATACGAATACGAATATATCCATTATGGCGTCCAGTTTAATCACTCTATTTAAAAAAAAAAAAAACATTTCGTCCAAGTAAGGTGATAATGTCACTCAGACGCAAGAAGTGACTAGAAATCAAAGAGAAGGAAAAAACATTAGAAAAAACCTGAAACCCAATAATAGAAATTTCAGAGTTTAGGTGGAGACGTTAGAAGTATAGCGTTGAAGTAGACTTTAGAAGGAACTTAACTCTTAATCCTATTCAAGAAACAAGGAATAAACCTCTCCTACTGTTCCAAAGTCCTGAAAGGAGTGTCAACCGGATGATTGACAGACCTATTTAATCTTGTTGAGGGGAAAGAAAAAAATAAGTAAACAGATATATAGTAAACAAAATTTAAGGTTTATGTTAGGAGTATAGAGTTCAAATGGACGTTAGAAAGAACCGTAAACCCAATTCTAAACAGGAAACAATGGATACACCTCTACTCCTGTTCAAAAGACCGGAGAAGTCTGTCAACAAGATTATAGGTGAACATATTTACTTTTATTGAAAGAAAAAAAATTTGTAAATGAAATTTCAGAGTTTAGGTGGCGACGTTAGAAGCATAGAGTTGAAGTAGACTTTAGAAGGAACCGGAAACCTGTTCTTAAACAGGTAACATGAGATAATCCTTTACTACTGTTCAAAAGACGCGAGAATAGCGTCAACCGGTCGATTGGCGAAGTTATCTAATTCTATTAAGGAGAAAAAAATAATAAATAAACAAATATATAGCAAACAAAATTTCGGAGTTTAAGTGGAGACGTTAGAAGCATAGAGTTGAAGTAGACTTTAGAAGGAACCGGAAACCCAATAATAAGCTGGCAAGAAGAGATAATCCTTCACTACTGTTCAAATGACCTGAGAGGAGTGTCAACCGGCCGATAGGCAAACCTATCTAATCTTATTGAGGAGAAAGAAAAATAAATAAATATTAAACAAAATGTCGGAGATTATGGTGGAGGCATTAGAAGTATACACTTGTAGCAGACTATAGACGGAAGCTGACATCCACTTCTAAACAGGAAACAAGGAATAAATATCTACTCCTGTACAAAAGACCAGGAGGAATATGTACCGGACGTCAGGTGAAACTATCTACTCCTACTGAGAAAAGAAGAAATAATTCAATTCCACTACAGTATCTTTTTTAATCAATTCACCCCAAGCAAGGCGATCACGCCACTAAGTCGCAATGGGGCTACTGGAAGTGGAAGACAAGGAAAAAGACTTTTTAGAAGGGACAGTAAATGCAATAAGAGTATAAATTTCAGAATTCAGGTGGAGATGTTAGAAGTATAGAGCTGAAGTAGACTTTAGAAGGAACCGAAAAACCAACCCTAAACTGGCAACAAGGGAAAAATCTCTACTTCTGTTCAAAAGACCTGAGAGTAGCGTCAACTGTTGATTGGCAAAGATATCTAATTCTATTGATGAGAAAGAAATAAGAAATAAATATTATATAGCAAACAAAATATTGGAGTTTAGGTGGAGACATTAGAACTATAGAGCTGAAGTAGATTTTAGAAAGAACCGGAAACCCGGTCCTAAACAGGAAACAAAGGATAAACTACTACGCCTATTCAAAAGACCAAGGAGAAGTGTTAACCGGGCTGAGTGGGGAAGTTATTTATTCCTATCGGGGAGAAAAATAAATAAATCAGTCCTAAACAATACAGATTTTAGACGGAGTCGTTAGAAGCATAGAATTGAAGTAGAATTTAAAAGGATACCAGAAATCCACTGCTAAACAGAAAACAAATGATAAACTTCAACATCTGTTCAAAAGACCGAGGAGGAGTGTAAACCGGACGAAAGGTAAACTTATTTACTCTTATTGTGGAATAAATAAATAAAAAAATGAATAAATAGTAAAAAATTGAGCGTTTAGGCGGAGACGTTAGAAGGAACCGGAAACTCAATCCTAAACAGGAAACAAGACATAAAATTCTCCTCATGATCAAAAGGCCGGATAGGAAGTACAAATCGGACCATAAGTGAATCTATCTGCTCGAACTGAAGACTTACTTCTCGTGAGAAAAATAAATAATAAATAAATAATAAATAAAATTTCAGAGTTTTAAGCCGAGACGTGAGAAGTATAGAGTTGTAGTAGACTTTAGAAGGAACCGGAAAACCCAATCCTAAAGAGAAAACAAGGGATAAAGAACTACCCCTGTTCGAAAGACCTGAGATGAGTGTGAACCGGGTAGTTCTTCAACTCTGATGAATCAGGACTGCATTCATTCCATTTGATTCCCCACCGACACTTTTCACTTCGTCCACTCTTCACCAAAATCTCAACTCTCCAATACAGAATAATAATAAAAATCAAAGTAAATGAAAAGAGAAAGGATTATGATGTATGTGTTGGCTTGACTCAAATGCATGTCTTCCGGCTGTGGGGTAATAGGGGACGGATTTTAAAACTTGAAATTATCGCTAACATTTATTGTCAAGATTTAAAAACTCTGCGTTTCCATGTCGCAAACTAATGAAAGAAATTTGAATAAGTTCATTTGTTTGGAAAAATACTTTTAAAAAAAACTACTTCGCAATTTAATTTCTTTAATTTAATTTCACAGGACTTCAGTGTAAACAATATTTTTTAAGAAATTTTCTTTTTTCCTTTTTAGCAGCGAAGAATAAATTCTTCGGATTTCTTACTCTTGAGCATGCAACATACAACTGGCCATACATAAATATTTCTTTCTTGAACCAAATTGCAACGTTTTGAACCGCTTGTCCTTGTGGTTTATTTATAGTTCTCGCAAATGCAGGACGAACTGAAAAATAGATTCTTGTCTATATAAAACTTAAAAATATCGCATTTTTATTAAATCCAAACATCGGGCGTCATTGAAGCTCTTGATTAGTTCTTCGGCTTGTTCAGGAGTTTGAGAGTCCCCATATTCTTAGCATTGAAGCTCTCCTGGCTACTGTTTGATCTGGGTTTTTATTTGCACGGGACTTTCTTTTCCTCGCTGCAGTCTTGGTTGTTTTGATTGCAATCTGGTCCTCTGTTGGCGGAGATTTCTGTTTACGAGTCATACTGCTGTCGTATGCGACAGGCAACAATAAACTACAGAAGAACTCAAAATTGATCGCAGCATTTAGGTATTGCATTAATATTTAAACTTACACTTTAAAAGTACAACGATAATTTTTCTGCAGCCACTTAATTTAAAGGCAATCTGATGTGCGTAGGTGCTTACTTTCCGTACAAACAATTATTTTTATTTCGTGGGTAACTTTCGCTGGATTTTGTAATTAATTTTGATTATTCCCAAATTTATTTTCAAGTTATAAAAATGGTTATCGTACAAAAAATTCGTTGCAAAAAATTACGCAAAAAATCTCTGAAAACAATCGCAGTTGTGAAAACTTGGGAATCCAAAATTTCTGTAACATGAGCTATTGAAAGTTAGCGAGTTGTGTCCCTTCAATTGAAAAGTGTAACACAGTGAAATTGGCATTTATTATATAGAAGTATTTTAAGACATTTTTATGTTTATACATTCTTTTTATAGATACAAATATTTAAGTAAATGTTCTGTTTATAATAAACAGTATTAACAACATTTACCGGCCTGAATGTCCGAGAAATTTTCACAGAAAAATATTCATCCTCCGACAGGATTCAAACCTGCATCCTATACGGAACTGTCATTTAGCTTGACGTGCCTTTAACCGATTTGGCCACAGAGGAGCGTTCGGTTAGCAAGGTCGAATTTATTGTATTTAAACTTCAATGAATCTCTCACCTACATTCATATCCGCTCATGGCGTATCAAATGTAAGCAAATAACGTCACACATTATGAAATGGACAAAGTCCGACAATTATTTTAAGACATTTTTATGTTTGTACATTCTTTTTATAGATACAAATATTTAAGTAAATGCTCTGTTTATAATAAACAGTATTAAGCATTTACCGGCTTAAATGCCCGAGAAATTTTCACAGAAAATATTCGTGTTCCGACAGGATTCGAACCTGTATCCTATACGGAACCGTCATTTAGCTTGACGGGCCTTTAACCGATTTGGCCGGTAAATGTTGTTTAATACTGTTTATTAAAAACAGAGCTTTTACTTCAATATTTGTATCTATAAAAAGAATGTATAGACATAAAAATGTCTTGAAATAATTGTCGGACTTTGTCCAGTTCATAATGTGTGACGGCATAGAAGTATTTATTATTGTAACTATTAAATTGTTTTTTAAATAGTGGGAGTAATTTGTATGTTAAATAATAAATCTTAATTTTTTCAAAAAAATTAATGAAAATTTATTGTACACACTACACACCCTCGTAAAAGCAATTGTACTTTGTATCCCCTTATCTGCTTGAACTTCTCTCCAAAATTTGGTTTTGATCGATCAACATATGGCTATTTTATGTGCGTGACGGACGAACGTCGAAGTTCCCCGTGTTTTTCTAAGCATAACTTAGACGTGGCACAAGGTCAAAATTGTTGAGCAACAAGTAGAGATTGAATTCACTACTAAGTCGTAATTGATCTAAAGAGACAAGTTTTCTATTACAGCAAAGTAAAGTGCCCAAATGAATTTCTAAGCGTAGATTAGATGTGGCGCAAGGCCGAAAGTATGGGGAACCCAGTGAGGGTCGAAATGACTACTCAGTCGTAATTGCTCTAGTGTAACAAGCTCCGTATCTTTTTGTTCACGCAGTGTTTGAATTTAATTTCAAGTTTTCATTTTCACACAATTTTGACATACTGTATTTTCATATGGCAGAAGGCAAATCATCTGGAATCAGATAAGTTATTGTCAAATCTGGTACACAGGTTATGAAGTAAAGAATATACTTTTTGAATGGTGACTTTTACAGTTGTCATCAGACCTTCAAGGAAAATTAGACCAATGACATTTCAGATTAAAGCGTAAATCTGTTGAGCCTGATTGGTTACAATTTGGTGACTCATTTTTAATGACATTCTCTTTTTTCTTCTATACCTCTCCCTCTCTCTCCACACACACACACGCGCGCGCACACACACACACACACACACACATATATATATATACTTGACTCTACCGTCGAATACGACGTATGAGGGTCAAGCAGATCAGTTCCTAGGAAATGGACAGCCCGACTTGATTATAGTGGTGAAGGTTTCGTGCAGCAGAACCATCCACACTTTTTGAAGGGCCGAATACAGAGACCTGGTGCACTACGTGCCACAAGGTCCCCAAACGACCCTCCGCAGGTTTTGAATTCAGAGTCGTCCTTCTTCTAGACCAGTTGCCATCCAAGGCTATAGAACCCAGTCTGTCCTTCTTTCGCACTATTTCCCACACTTTATCTCCCTCATTCTCTCCCTCTCAATATCCTTTTAAACGCTTGTTTCCCCCTACTCCTTCTCTAACTATCATATAATTTTAAACTTTATCTCCCTCATTATCTCCATTTCCATGATATGCTTTATACACTGTTTTCCTCACCCTCTCTCTCTTTCTATCATATTATTTTGCCCTCTATCTCCCTCATTCTCTCTCCGTCTGTATCATATGCGTTTAGGCACTGCTTTCCCTACCCTCTCTTTCTCTCTTTCTCTCTCTCTCTCTCTCTAGTACATATATTATACCCTTTATCTCCCACATTTTCTCTCTTCTTCTTTATCATATGCTTTTAGACACTGTTTCCCCACTCTCTCTCAATCATATTATTTTACTCACTATCTCTCGCATCCACTCTCTAGCATATACTTTTAAACACTGTTCCCCCTACTCTTCTCTTTCTTTCTCTATTATTTTACACTCTATTTCTTTCATTCTCACTCTCTTTTTCCTCTGTGACAAACAGAAAATAAAATTAAAGCAACAATGAAAAACCCGTTAATTTGAGTATTTTATTTCATAAATATTTATTTCCAATTTTCTGATACAAGAAAAATGTAAATCAACATTGAAATAATAATTAGAGAAACAACACTATATAATAATTACCATTGTATATTATATCTTTCGTGCCATGTTCTCTGTAATTCTATTCTATGTAATTCTATATCAAATGTTTAATCATTTTCTCATGTTGGTGTCTATTTACCAACGTCAGTTTTTGCTCAAGGACAGCTATACTGAGTGCTCAACAGAACAAAAAATAAAAGCAACCTCAAAATAATCATAAATAAAGAAACAAAAGCTATGTTCCTTCAAAGAAAAACTTTCTCAAGAAACGCAGCGATAAAAGAATTAATTGACCAAACGGCTCATCAGTAGATTCTGTTTAAGTTGAGTTCTGAAAGGACTTCTGATGCATTGCTGTTGTTCTCAAGTCCACCCTGACCCGAGTGGCAGCACCTGTTAGGGTCCCAGCTATGGGCAAATAGTGAAACCAAGATAAAAACAAATTACTATGAAAGTATAAAAATATATTGTAAAATAGAGCAATACATATTTTTAAAAATTTATATTTAAAAAAATGACCAAAAATACATTTTATCTGTAGTTGCGTTCAAAATATATTTAGATGAAGCCATAATATTGTTTCGAAATATTTAGATTTTGGCATTAAATAACCCATAGTGGTGTTGATATGCCGCTAAACAAAATCAACCAAACAAATTCTGAGATCTGCAACGCATAGACTGAATCTCTTTTGACATTTCATCAGTTTGATATCAAAAGAAAAGAGAACCAGAGAAATATTAAAAACACTTAGTATTAAGGGAATTGAATAAAACCACCAGTAGCTTCTGCATAAGTTTCTGTTATGTAATAATGGCTGTTCCAATAACTTGGATCGATTTTAAATGTGAATTCAGTTTAAGTGTCTAATGATTTTTATTTCTTTCAGATTTAACAAATTAAATCTTTGGCAATTTCAGTCATGGAAAGATTAACAATGAAACAACGTGTTAAAGTTATCGAAGCCTATTACGAAAATGGACGTTCAAACAGAATTGCAATAAGAAGTTCCCAGGTCACATCATCTCTCGAAACAGAGAAGTCAATTGGCCACCACGATCGTGCGTCTTCATGCCTTTAAATTTCTTCCTTCGAGGTCATCCCAAAAATAAGGTCTATACCAACAAGCCAACAACAATTCAACAGCTGAAGGATGAGATAATAAGGCCTATTGGTAATTTTGAGGAGCAAATATGCAGAGACGTCATCAAAAATTTTGACCATCGAGTGGAGGTGTGCTGCCGAAACCTTGGCGGACATTTGAGCGATATTATTATTCATACATAATTGCCATGACTTAAATAACATGATCCAAATAAAGAAATAAAGAAATTTTCACCATTAACACTGATTTATTTACTGCTGACTTTGATCCGTTTTAATGAAACACTCTTTATATCTTTCTGTGTTAAAGTATCAGTATACACACGCAGGCAGATATATATGTCTATAGGCACAAAGACGTACACACGCATACACTGATATACATGTTTACACGCAGATTACTATACAAGCCTATCGATGAAAAACGCACACACACACAGAAACGCGCGTGCGCGCATAACAGAAACACATAGAAGCATTAATATAAATCCTTGCAGACTCAAAAACCAAATATATATAAACACTGGTATACATGCCTCTAAGCACAAAATATATACAAAAGTACAGGCATATATATATATATATATATATATATATAAAGGGGGTTCCAGTAATTGGGACCTATTTTAAATGTGAAGTAAGTTAAAGCGTATAATGATTTTTTTCTTTGTTTTTCAGATTTGGCGGATATTTTGTCGATATTATTTTTCACACATAATTGACATGACTTAAATAACATGATCCAATAGAGAAATAAATAAATTTTCATAATATATGTGTGTGTGTGTGTGTGCGCGCGCGCTCGTATGTGTATATATGTGTACGTATATATATATATATATATATATATATATATATATATATATATATATATATATATATATATATATGTATATATATATATGTGAACAAATAGAGGCAAGAGTCAAAACTATACATAGCCGAAGTTGTCTTAGTAAGTCACTCCTGAAGATGGTCTCGCATGAGATCGAAAGTACTTAGGAAAGGGAAAAAAAAGTACGATACCTTCCTTAATGAATTTCTGCTGAACATCAAGAAATTGATTAGAATCCTATAAAGGATCATTACAAAAACAAATAGACAAAATATATCCAGATTATTCAACGAAAAATGTTTGAATATATATAAATGTTTTGAATATATATAAATGTTTTGAATATATATAAATGTTTTGAATATATATAAATATATATATATATATGTGTGTGTGTGTGTGTGTGTGTGTGTGTGTGAGATTGGGGAAAAAATGTGGCATTTTTCAGATCAAAGTTCTGGTCGAACCTATTTCTCTGTATGACCAGTGCATTTGATAAATTGTTATGCATAAGGACCCTTTTGTGTTCATAAATACTTTTTTAATTTCTGTATGTCTCCACAAAATATTGTGAGGAACTGTTTTAACAATTTATTTTATATATGTCTACTTTTGAATTGTTATTGTTATGGGAGTTTTTAGCTCTGCTCATATCCATAATGGTTTTGAAGTATTTGCGACTATTTCGATGATGTTTAGATGGGGGTAAGTTGTTCTGGATAGTGGATGTTATGGAGTTGGTAGCTAATGTTATGTATACGTTTTTCTTAAATTTATTATTGTGGATAATGTTATTTTTGTTGCGGTTAATAAAACCTACCTGACCAACTTCTAGTCAAACTACTACAATAAAATTAAATACCATATAACGTTAGGTTCCTACTTAAGAGCATTAAGATTTGCAGACCCCAATACCTACATAAAGAAGAAACACACATAGAAAACACATTAAAAAATCTCCGATTTCCTTAGCAGAACGCTAAGAGAAAGGCACAAAAATAAACACGACCGTAACAAAAATATTTTCTTTCCGTTTTCTTGCTTCCCTGATAAGTACAATCTCCCAAAATTTAAATGCAACGTTAATCACCATCTTCTGCCTGTTGCTTTTTTTGTGGGGGGGGGCTTTTCTTCGATCCTCAACATTAATAATCTTGTCATTCACTTTCACTCCCAGTAATACATGCGCTTTAGAGGCACTGTCACCTTGATTGGGGTGAAATATTTAATTAATATATATATATATATATATATATATATATATGTGTGTGTGTGTGTGTGTGTGCGTGTGTATGTGTGTGTGTGTGTGTGTGTAAATGTATATAAAGTGAAATTTGGTTCTATAGATTTTAGAGGGAATTGGGGTAAGCACAGCAGTACAAAGTGCCACGGGGAAAGATCGGGTTGCTGTTTAAAAAAACAACGTCCAAGATTTGAAAAGACGCTACACGATCTAAAAGATGATTTTTTTTTTTTTTTTTTTTGACTATTGGAGTTTCGGTTAAAATATTCAAGACTCCTTTTCCTCCTCCTCATCCTCCTCCTCCTCATCCTCCATCTTCTTCTTCTTCTTCTTCTTCTTTGTGTTCTGCTAATAGTCAAGCATCTTTCGTTGCTTTGTGTCGAATTTAATTAAATGCCGTTGTTTATCGGCAACTTTACACATGAACCTGAAAAGAAATAAAAATGAAATTGGTGAATCTAAGAAGATAATTATTAATTGACGATAGGTAGGAAGATAAATAGATTTGAAAAGGAATATGAACAATCTGAGATGGATAGATAGATAAGAATAAATTGAAATATATATAGATAGATAGATAGATAGATAGATAGATAGATAGATAGATAGATAGATGTAACTATACTCGTCTCGAAAAACCTTCGAATTTTTGATTTGCCAATAATCAAATCAATCTCGAAGGAAGAAAAGGTTTTTAAAAAAAGAAAGAGCTAGGAACATGAAAGTCTGTCGAAAAGTCGCACAGATACAGGTTCAAAGCCCAAAGAAAAAAAAACCGACAAGAGTAACCAACTAACTAAAAAGAGCTCAATACAACCGTAGAGCAGACGTAGTCAAACCTAGTGAGCCAGACAAAACTACCCAGGTTTCACCTAGGCTCACTAGGTTTGACTATATATATATATATATATATATATATATATATATATATATATATATATATATATATGTATGTGAGTGTGTGTGTATGAACAGAAATAGGTAGATAGATGGATAGATAGATATGAATAAACTGAAGGAGATATGAATATATATACATATATATAGAACGGATTTTGATCTCTAGCTAACTGGCTAGATAGCAAGACAGATAGATAGAAACATATAGATTGATGGATAGGTAGATAGCCAGATATCAATAGACTGATATATATATGCGTGTGTGCGTATGTGTGTGTGTGAACAGTCTTAAATAGATACGGAGATAAATTGATAGACTGATAGATGTATATACTGAAATAGATTAAAATAGATATTAATATATATATATATATATATATATATATATATGAACAGACTTAGATAGATATGAACATACGGAGATAGATTGATAGATAGATAGATACGAATAGACTGAAATAGATATGAATATATATATACATATATGTATGAACAGACTTAGATATGTAGCTAGATAGCGAGACAAATTAATAGAAACATAGATAGATGGATAGACTGAAGCATATGTATATATATAGATATATATATATATATATATATATATATATATATATATATATATATATATATATATATATGTGTGTGTGTGTGTATGTATGTATGTATATATATATATATATATATATATATATATGAACAGTCTCAAATAGATAGACTAAAATAAATGTTTATATATATATATATATATATATATATATATATATATATATATATATATATTACGAAATGGACAAAGTCCGACAATTTATTTATTAAAGACATTTTTTTTTTATATGTTTAACGTTCTTTTTATAGATACAAGTATTTAAGTAAATGCTCTGTTTATAATAAACAGTATTGTAATACTTGTATCTATAAAAAGAACGTTAAACATAAAAAAAAATGTCTTTAATATATATATATGAACAAAGAATGACATGAGGAGAGGGAGATAGATAGATAGATAGATAGATAGATAGATAGATAGATAGATATAGACTGAAATAGATATGAATATATATATACATATATGTATGAACAGACTTTGATATCTAGCTAGATAGGTAGACAAATTGATAGAAACATAGATGGATAGACTGAAGCATATATATATATATATATATATATATATATATATATATATGAACAGTCTTAAATAGATAGGCAGATAGAGAGAGAGAAAAAGAGAGTGATCGATTATTTTAGTAATTCTGTTATTTATTGAATATTGTGTTTATAGATATATTGTTATAGATATATATTGTTATATCATTTGGTATTGTCGAAATTGAAGAAACTACTTTTAAATATACGGGCACAAGGTTTGTCTGTCTCTCTCTCTGTCTCTCTCTTTCTCTGTCTCTCTCTCTGTCTCCGTCTCTCTCTTTCTCTCTCTTTCTCCCTATCTGCATCGCTCTCTCTCTCTCTCTCTCTCTCTCTCTCGAACTTTTTCTCTGTCGCTCATATGAGAAAAAATATATATCGGTGACCAAATATCAAAGATGACGTTATATATCTCTCCCTTCCTTATTTTTGTTTGTTGTTGTTATTTTAGTAAAATATTATTACAGGATAAAAAAAGAAGGAAAACAGAAAAAAAAACCCTCGTAAGAACAAGAATTTTATGTAAAATATTAACTATTTTTTCTCCATCGAATCTCCGACCATTAAAAAAAAAATCCCTAGCCCGGAAGAAAGTAAAAAGAGAAAATAAAAATAAAAAATACACAAGAAAAAAAAAAAATGTAAAACTAAAAACTCTAAAATCTTTTTCCTTACATTATTTTTTAAAATCTCCATTTTTTTTATTTTTCTACCTGTATCATTCGTTTATTAATTTTTTTTTGTTTTGGTTTCGTTTCTGTTTTTTTACTTATCTTCCTTGCACATTCATTCATAAAAACAAACCACAACATTATTACATAAATGCAAAATTCCTATTGATCTTTGATGTAACTATATATCTATGCCTGTGTGTCTTTGTATGCGTTTGTGCGTGTGTATATGTGTATGTGCGGGCACTCGCGTGTGTGTAGGAGGGTATGTAGAAATCCTACCAGTGATAGATGATGAATTGTTCTACACCATCCACCCCTCTTTCTTTGTATATCGAGTCGTATCCTATATATATATATATATATATATGTATATATATACAAATATACACCCCAATCTAACTCCTCACACACACATATATATATATATATATATATATATATATATATATATATATAAAGATAAAGAAGAAAGTTGAAGAAACAGAAAAAGATGTATTCAATCGACTGAACTCAAGAAAATAATCATCGTAATATGAGCAAGCAACTGGATAAAAGCATAAATAATTTATATATATATATATATATATATATATATATATATATGTGTGTGTGTGTGTGTGTGCGCAAGAATTTGTTTTAAGCTCAACAACACTGGCAGAAAAGCCAGTTATATATATTTTTTTTACTTTAAAAAAAAAATACCGTGTCCCTTCGGGACGTAGTTGAATATGAATCTTCTTTTATTCCTCTTCTTTAATATCAGTGAATTAAGATGGCTTCTGTAATTGCCCAGTCTCTGTTGTTATTGAAGAAAAGAGATTGTCTCGTACCTTTTTACAAGGCCAAGTGAACGCCAAGAGACGAGACCAAGATTTGAACTTGGTTCGCTGGATTTCATTTCCGCATGAGTAAACCTTACGCCAAGTGCACATCATTAGTCATAAATATACGTATTTTGCTATTCCAATTCAACTTTGTTTTTTTCAGAACTTTCAAAGATGGCATTTTTAGTTCATCCTTTACAATAACCCCCCCTCTACATAGACACCCCCAATGGGAATTTTTACTTTGTTAAAATTATTTTGGAATGTTTATCCCTCAACGATTTTAATAATAATAATAATAATAATAATAGTAATAATAATAATAATAATAATAATAATAATAATAAGAAGAAGAAGAAGAAGAAGAAGAAGAAGAAGAAGAAGAAGAAGAAGATAAACTTTAGAAAATACACCGAACTGAATTGAACCTAGATTGAAGTTGCCAGGATGTGGGACATTCAGGCCATTATTGTCCTTGGGGCGTAGGTGTCTATGCCACCAAACCTGAAGTCCTTCATTAAGAAAATCAGAATAAAACCTAATATCCTATCGCTTCAGAAACCTGCGTTGGTTGGCATTGAAAATATTCCGCGAAATATGTTGTCTTTTTCAGGTCGTACGACTTTTGATCTAAAATGCAAAATTTACGGTTGAAAAAAAAAACCCTGTAGAAGAAGAGTTAAGAATAACAATAATAATAATAATAATAATAACAACAACAACAATGATGGCAACGATCACTTTATGATCAAATACTCTGCCCTTACACAAACAAGCTGATATAGAGAAACCACGTAATCATCGGTGGTTACGTAATGCAGTTTTAAAAGCTGAAACCAAACGTCTTATTCTTACTGCATAGGATCAATGCTTGCTAACTAGAAATTCCCCAAAACATATAGTGAAAAATAATGTTAAGCCGAAATTCAAATTCTGTGATAAATATCCAGAAATAATTGACCATCTTGTATCAGGTCGCAAAATTTTAGCACCCACTGAATATAAAACTCGGCATGATTGAGTGGGTCGATATCTGCACTGGAAAAATATGCAATTTTTACGTGAAGGGAACTGAAAGAAACTCGTATGAATATAACCCAGAAGATATAATAGTAATAATAATAATAATAATAATAATCTCTGACTACCTCAAAGAGTGGTTGGAAGAGGTTTGTCTGGGTTAGAAGAATGTGTAACCCCAGAATTTACGCCCTTGCATGAGTATTTACACAACATCCAGGAATGGATGATAAAAAGGTGCGCTAAAAGAAATGGTCATTGGAGAGACAGTGAAGTTCGCAGATTACGAGAAGAATATCTATAATAAGAGTCCTGGAAAGTAAAGAGCCTTGCACGGAACATTTTCGAAAGAAACCCAAGAGGTAGCAGATCCCAAATCATGGAGTTGGCTTAAAAATGGGTTCTTGTAGAGAAAACGGAAGGGATGATCTATGCAGATTTTTTAATCTTTTCCGAAAATTTTTAACAATAATAATAATGACAAGCGCTTGGAAAGCAATCGCCCTGACCTCACACATACACACAAGAGCAGCCATAAACGGATCCTGATAGCTGTCACAGTACCTCGGGGATTAGAACAACATAAAGGTAGAGCAGGTGAGAACACAGACGTCCCAAGACCGGAGAAATATACTAAACAGCAGCTAAAGTGAACCCTGTTGTGTTTAGCGTCTTGTGGATACCTGGCATCATTCAGAGTGCATACTTGATCGCGCTACTTGCAAAGTTTTGTGTGTATAATATCTAATACCTGGGTTTTCTATCCGAACCTAAAATCAATTTAAATAGACATTATAAAATAGGGAATTTTCTTTTATTTTTCCTATAATGTCCATCTTTACAAGGCCTGGGAGCCACTCGAGGTAGATGGTTACTGAATAAGAAGTGCAGTTTGTGCAGATATGTTGGGAGGGTAACGGTTGAATCTAGACTTGAACAGGTTAACATCACACTTGTGCAGATGCTGTGATGAGCATCTTGTATCAGGTTGCACTGTATTGGCACCCACTGAATATAAAACACGGCATGATAGAGTGAGCCAATATCTGCATTGGAAAATGTGCAACGTTTACGAAAAAGAAACTGCTGGGAATTGGTATGAGCATCACCTGGTTCCGATTACGGAGATAAGACCTCTAACAATTTTATGGGACTTTACAATACACACAGATAAAACAATCAAAGCTAATCGCCCAGACATCGTGATTAGAGACCGCAAAGATAAAATGTGCCTTCTTATTGAAATGACAGTTCCTGCAGACTGCAATGTTTGAAGATCTTCAAAAAATTACCAAAATCGAAATCTCAAAAAAGTGGCACATAAGGACATCAATATTTTCAGTTCGATCCTTCGGATTGATTGGAAAAGATTCCGATAGACTCATTGAAGGGATTCTTGGTAAATAAATACCAACAAGTGTTATCATGAGTACAGCCCATACCTTACGAAATGTTTTATCTCAGTAAAATACGTGTGATTTTTTCTTTTTTCTTTTTAAAATGCTGAGTGGAAAATGTCATGATGCCATTTCTGTCCTTATTTTAGGAACTAACAAAAAATGAATATACCCACAGACAAAACAATGTAGCGATATATGTGCAATGTAAGATATTCAAGAAGCACAAAATCGAAACCACTGAGAGATGGTATGAGCACTAACCAGACACAGTTACCCAAAATAGCGATGTAACTATCCTTTGGGACATGCCAATTCACACTGACAAGGAAATAGAAGCCAACAGGCCTGATATTATCATAAAAGACAACAAATTCAGGAAGTGTATGCTTACTGACATAGCAGTACCAACTGAGAGAAACACCTCCATGAAAATTATCGAGAAATTGTCCAAATACAAGGACCTGGAGATCGAGATTAGCAGGATGTGGGGAATGAAGACTGAGACTGTCGTACCAATATTAATCGGAGCACTGGGCCTCGTAAGAAAAAGAGGTGGACAATTTTGCTAACAGAGTCCAAAGTAACATCAACATACAAAGTTGCCCAGAAGATCGCGCTACTAGGAACATCTCATTTACGAAGAAAAGTGCTATAAATTAAATGCCAGTTCTCCTACGGGGCCTAAGAACCATAGTCTGAACCCGACTCTACAGGATCACCAGGCCATATATATATATATATATATATATATATATATATATGACGTTTAGCCATCTTGTGACTATTTGTCGTAAGAATCACTGAAAAACCCTTTCAGTTATTCAGTTAGAAAGAGAACAAGTTAAAATCATTTTGTGTCAGCCCTACCATGCCGTGTCAACTGAGCAATGGTGAGAGGAAAAAGATTATTCAGGCTTTCACTAATGGTACCGACATTGAGACTATGGCTTCCATCTTTAAAGTCGATTCAAGAACGATCAAGAGAACAGTGAACAAGTTTAAAAAGAGGGAACAATAAAGAGGAAAACTGGATGAGGTCACGACAACAAGAGGGATAATCATTTCAACTTAGAATTAAAGACATTTGTATTGTTCAAAGTAGAGTCTAGGTGTTATAAAAACCTCGGGGAATTCCAGTAAGATATCTTTAATCATTTCTATGATACAACGGGCAAAAGCTTAATATAACAATAAGACAATTTTCCTGTTACACAATTAGTACAATTTGTCTGTTACACCCAGTGTATATATATATATATATATATATATATATATATATATATATATATAGATAGATAGATAGATAGATAGATAGATATGAACAGACTACCATAGATAGATAGATAGATAGATAGATAGATAGATAGATAATGAACAGACTAAGATAGATAAATAGATAGATAGATAGATAGATAATGAACAGACTAAGATAGATAGATAGAGAGATAGATAGATAGATGGATAATGAACAGACTAAGATAGACAGATAGATAGATAGATAGATAGATAGATAGATAGATAGATAGATAGATGGATAATGAACAGACTAAGATAGACAGATAGATAGATAGATAGATAGATAGATAGATAGATAGATAGATAGATAATGAACAGACTAAGATAGATAGATAGATAGATAGTTTTAAGGTATGGTATATTTATTGGTTAAACAATATCAGGAAATAGAGCGTAGGTAAATATAAAAGTGGACGTCGAGATCAACACCCAGCGGCGACAGTATGTTTA
>OZ010610.1:73427881-73435381 GCA_963932145.1 Acanthosepion lycidas
ATTTATTTTTTCTTGTCTTCGAAGAAGTGTTTTCTTCTCTAAATATCTATTTACAGTTATACTGATCTTTAATTTTCCAAACACAATCAGCACGTGGCCGTGTTCGTAGTTAATTTTCCGAACACAGTCCACGCATGCCAACTATAAACAAGAAAAATCTTCATTTAGAAATATCATAAACAGACACTATCTCAGTTGACCCGGACAAAAAATTAAATTATCTACTACAAAAAATTTAAAACAGTCAACCTTATCATCAAAAATAACAACACACCCGCAAAATCAAAACTACAAAGAACGAACATTATTTACAAGTTCAAATGCCCCCTTAAGGCACTGTATTCCTGATCAAACCGAGCTCATAAATAATTACGACGGTCACACTACTACATGCCTATCCAGATGTCTTATGTTACATCTGTCAGACAACATCTCCATCAGAACCCATTTAAACACACGCATAAACTTACCAGACTCCATGCCAAAACATACTAGTAGAAAATATAAAAATAATAACCTCATCCGCATAAAAAAATATTAAAAATAATAGAAGCATTAATAATAAAAAGAAAAAGCCAATACTCAATAATATTAATTACGAACACGGCTACAATATGCTGACTGTGTTCGGAAAATAAAACATGCTTATTACTCTAGATACATACACACAACTCCAGTTAAAAAGTTAAAAAAACATCCTTGATAATGGGTAAAAGTATAGCCGAAAGCCCTCGAAATTACAAAACATTTGGACAGTTTTTACACACTCTGTGTCCAATAAAGAAAACACTTGTTCGAACACGAGAAAAATTAAATAAAAATCTTAAACGTAGTACCTTGTCTGTCGTCTTTAATGAAACATCTATATATATGTGTGTGTGTGTGTGTGAATGTGTACGTGAGTGTGTGTGTGTTTGAGTTTGTGTGTGTGATAAAATTTAGTTTTAAAGTATGCTATATTTATGGATTAAAGTGCTCAATATCAGGAATTGAGCGTATGTAAATATAAAAGTGGACATTGAAATCAACATCCAGCGGCGACAATCTGTTTCGTGCTTTTATCCAATTGTCAGGTTATAATTATTTACCCGCTGCCCCACGCAGCAAGATGTGGCACAAGGCCGAATTTAAAGTGGGGTATCCGAGACCGTAGACTCGGGCAAAAATTCCCTATAGACCACGTAAAAACGGAGTCAGTTTCCCCGAGACGAGACTCCGCCCTTCGGCAGAGCCTCGTCTGGGGGATACCCTCTGACATAAGCAAGGTAAATATAACTGTCAGATTATATGCGTTGTGTTTTTTCATGACTATTTTTATATACAGGTCAGTGATGCATTGTGGGTAGTCTGTTGTATTGTTCGAACGTTTATTTTGTTGGGCGATAACGGTTACATTTCGAATTATTCTAGTAGCCATGGGTGGAAATAATTGTGGATTCGGATGCAGTTTTTTTGGCTATTTATACTGTTGTTTCTTAACTTTTTTATTTAAAATTTAAAACTTTTTGAATTTCTACGTATGATGAATTGAGTCGTTATTACGAATCCAATGAAATAAATTAAGCCATGAAATATTAGTGTTTGAGTCTTTTATATTATAGAAAAGAAAGAGAGAGAGGGGGGGAGAGAGAGAGAGAATTGCGTATTGAAAAATTTGGGGGTTTTCAGTAATAAATGAAGAGTGTGTCCTTAGACATAAAACTTAATGTTTGCCATTATATATATATTGGTACCTCCACTGATTTGCAAAAATATAGCATACATTGAAAAAATGCAGTTTTTATTATTAAATTATATTTTTTTTCATCATTTTTAGAACGTTCGAAATTTTAACTAAAAATCTTGTTTTTATGTTTTGTTTTGTTTCTTTGTTTTTTTTGTTTTGTTTTTAGTTTCTTTGTTTGTTGTTTTTTTTTGGGTTTTTTTTTTTTTTTTTTTGCGTTAGCATGGTGACCAAAGATTATTATTGTAAATGTTAACGTCTTTTTTACTGTGATTTGGAAATTCTTAAAAAATTGTATATTTGTCTGATTTTAATGAAACGTTCAAATAAATGAAGTTGTTTTTAAAATGTGTTTCTTAGATAATCTTAGTGAAAATATTTAATTTATATAATTTTATGAAATTTCGTGAAATTCAATCTTGCATCACTTAAAAGCAGAATGATTTGGAGAATTTAAATTATGTTTTTTCTTATTTTTTTATTTATTTTATAAAGCACCCCACTCCAGTTACAGAAAATCTACCTTTGAAACGTAAAATAAAAAAAACAATAAAGGTAAAGCATTTTCTAATTAAAAAAAAGGTTTTAATTGCCTTTATAAATAAGATATGTTATAGACAATATTTTAAATTGCTCTATTACTTTGTCCGCGTTAGGTGATATTGTTATTACGAAAAAAATATATTTATTGATCATAAATGGCAAAACTTAGCACAATTCATCGAACACAAATAATTAAAAAAATAATTTTGAATTTTTTTGTCTGTGTATAAACTTGCCGATTTTTTAAATACGGATGTCCATTATCAGAAACAAGGAGCGACTACAATAGTAAATTTAAAGCCAAAGTGCCTAAAATTCAATAAAATATTAGATGAGGGAGAATATTTTCCTAAATTATTAAGATTACTGGGTCAATTTCTGAAGTAAATTTTACAGTTATATCCACTGTAGAAATTTATTAGATAATAATAGATAATTTATTAGATGCAAGTTGGCAACACGTAAAATAAACAGATACCACCATGATAAAAAATGCATTTCTCCGATAATTTAAATTTAAAGTTAAGTAATATTTGTTTCAAATCATATTAAACTTTAAATCAGGGAATATTCCTTAATTAAAGTTTCAGAAAAGTATATTTTATTTTCGAGAGATTTTTTTTATAAAGTGAATTACATTGCGATGACGGAAGGCTAAAAATGGCGCTAAAATCAGCGATGTTATTGATTTCAAAACGAAAACTCCTTCCAGACAATTTAAATTCATTTAGAAATACAGCAAATTATTCTGCATCTTGGAAATATTAAATTTAATCTATTAGCTTGAAATTAAAGCTAAAATAAGATTCAAGAAAGATTTTTCATTTATAAATTAAATTCATTTGAAACATTGGGTATCTTTGGAAGTATATATATATATATATATATATATATATATATATATATATATATATATTCAAAAGTAACGAGAACGAAAAGAATATAAATTCAAACGTTCATAGCATTAATTTAAAAGAATGCTCAATACCAAGATTAGAACAATAGTTATTTATTATGAAGATGTTACATACGGACAAAAAAGTACACTCATAAAGATGCATTTTTGCTTCGATACGAATGCATCTCGACAGGTGAGGAACAAAGATGGTACGCTTGTTTTGTCCCTATGTAAAATCTTTATTTTATATATATATATATATATATATATATATATATATATATATATATATGATAAATATAGTTTTAAGGTATGCTATATTTATGTGTTGAAGTGCTCAATATCAGGGATAGTGTGTATGTAAATATAAAAATGCACATTGAGGTCAACACCCAGATGCGACCGGCAGTTTCATGCTTAAACGCAATCTTCAGGCTATCTGAAGATTATGTTTAGGCGTGAAGCAGGAGATCACTACTGGTTGTAGGCCCCAATGTCAACTTATATATAATTAATATAAATAAAAGTTAGCTGATTTGTGTTACCTTTAGCATCCTGACTCCAGAGATCCGTAGAAAGACTCTCTTCAGTGGGTACCAGCAATTGACTGCTCACATTTCGCGATTTTTGCCATAATTTCTTGGGAATGATAGCTAATTAGCTCTCCCGTTCCTCAGTTTTTGAATACAGAATTGTTCTTTTCCTAGTCTAGCTACTAACCAAAGCTTTAGAGCCCAGACTACACTATTATGTAACCCAAACGTGGGTGGAGATAAGAAGTGATGAAATCCTGCCTTCCCCAAAGGCTACAAGTGCGAAATTGAACGCAACTGTCTAAGACAGAATTTGAACTCGGTACGCTCATTCCGTTTTCAGAGTTGATAATCGTTACGATACCCGTTCATTTGGTGATACTTATTACAAATCCAGCTAAAACTTTTATTGGTTGTGTTGACAGTTTTAGAGGAGAAATTCATTAAATAAATAAAAATTAAATTAAATTAAATTAAAATGAATAAAAATAGAATAAAAATAATAAATTGATAAAAATAAAACAAATAAAATAATCTGGATGAGAAATTACTCAGTATTAAACAAAACATTATAAATTTTTAAATTTTTATGTTTTCTTTTTTTATTTATTTGTTAGTCATTTTTCATTTCATTTGAAAATATTTTTACGCAATTTTAAAAGAACGGTTTTCGGCCTTAATTACGCAGTCTTAGGTAAAAAGATATTTTTAAGTTTTCAATTTTTCCTGTCTAATCTTACAATACTTTCGTCATGTTTCTTCTTCTTCTCTCCCTTCTTCCTTCATTTCTTCCCCTCTTCCTCCTTTTCGTCTTCTTCTCCTCCTTCTTCTTCGCTTTCTTCTTCTCCACCTCCTCCTCTTTCTTTTCTTCTTCTCTTCCTCCTCTGCTTTCTTCTTCTTCTTCTCCACCTTCTCCTCTTTCTTCTTCATCTTCTTCTTCTTATTATTATTAAATGTTTCTTTTCCCTATGATTATAAACTATTTACCTTCGAAAAATAAAAGTATACACACATTTTTCTTACCTGATCTTAGAGATTCCAAAATATTCCATTTTTTTATTTGATTTTTTAATTCGTTTTTTCTTTAATTTTTTTTTCTTTATTTATTTTTGTACTGCAAACCAATTTCGTGGTTTAGAAAAAAAGGCATTATTTAATAATCGTCAGCAACAATTTTGGAAATTAATTCTAACGCGTTTCTACGAAGATATTTCTTTTATCAAAAATGACTTAAAAGGATTTGTCATGAAAATAAATTAGACGGACAAGACAAGAAAATAATTTCTCTCTCTCTCTCTCTCTCTCTCTCTCTCTCTCTCTCTCTCTCTCTCTTATTCCCACCACTCCTCTTTCGGTATCTCTTTTATCTCTATCTTTCGCCACGCCCACGCTACTGTGATGACTTCACTCTTTCTCAACCTCGACTCTCTCTAACATCTCTATCCAGTCACCTTCTCTTTCACCCTTTCTCTTTTCACTTTCTCTCTCTCTCTCTCGATATTTATCTCTCAGATAGATAGGTAGAGAGAGAGAGAGAGAGAGAGAGAGAGAGAGAGAGAAATATGTAGTGGATGCTGAAAAATACTAGCTCCTATGCAGTTCTGAATTTTGGTCTTTGTATTAAAACTAATGGTCGAGCCGAGAACTTTTCAGTACCTTCTCGTACATCATCATGATCACCACCGCCGCCACCATTATTTTTTTGTATATATATATATATATATATATATATATATATATATATATATATATATATATATATATATGTAAATGGGCATTGACAGTCTGTTTGATGGTTAAACGCAATCGTCGATGTCCACTTTTATATTTATTTATGATCTATCATAAATATAGCATAAATATACCTTAAAACTATATATATATATATATATATATATATATATATATATATATATATATATATATATATATAGTGGAACCTCGTGTCACGAATGCTTCGCTTCTGATCACGAACAAATCGCTTCACAAATAAATTTTACCGAAAAGATCATCTCGGATGACGAACGCGCAAAACGAAGAAGACATGGGCCAACAAGCCGGGATTATTGGCGGGAGAGTGACAGTTTCGTTGTAGATTTCGCTCTATACAGATACCTGTACGAATTCGCCGTGCCTTCTCTTGGATCTCATTATATTTTGTGTGTTTGTGTGTTTGTGTGTGTGTGTTGTTTTGTTTTTTACAAATTGTTAAATAAGGTATCATGTGACCAAAGAAGAATAATGATAAAATGATGCTCAAAATTATTAAGTTAAGTTTTCGTCCATATTGTATCTGTTTAGTACTGTGTCTATCTTTTATTTTTGTTAGACTTAATGATTTTCAGTGTTTTTTTTTTGTTTTTTTTTTTTGTTTTTTTGTTTTGGCCAAAGTTTCGAGTCCAGAAGATTTTGAGGAGCGTGCAACCACCTCTTAATTGTTGCTGCCCCAAGGTCCATCCTCATCCAGGGTGGTATCATGTGTTAGGGTACCATTTATGGTTAAATAGTAAATATCCAAACAAAAATTTACAAAAAATACAAAGTAAGTATAAAATTACATTTTTATTTAAAAAATGCAAGCAATACAGTTTTATAGGAAAACTGAGGACATGGCAAACATTGTGAAAAGAAAATTGCTTTGATTAATCTAATTTCTTGTAAGGAGAAACAGGTTTTCACACTTTATTTGATCTTGTAAGATTGTTTGTAAAAAATGCAGCCAAGTAATTATAATTTAATCATGAAATAATGTCATTCTCTTGAATTAATTTTATGGATTTTGTATATTTAGATTTCAGGATTAAATAGGTCATATTGGTTGATATACCGCCAAAGAAAAGACAACGAACGTTAGACTTGTAACTTGGTGATTAGCACATCCATCTATGGCTTCTGAATAGTTCCATTCTATGCAGTTTGGTCGCAAGGCTTGGGTCAATCGGTAGCATGGTTAACAAGTACTTTCCGCACGCTGGGATCGCCTTCCCAGCCCGATAAGATCAAAGTCATCACCCTGACAAATCAACTGTATTAAGATTCGCATACGGATCTCATAGACCGAAAATCTACGTTAAGATACGCAGACGACACATTACTGATAGCAGACACAGAAAAGGAATGACAAAATCTCCTACAGAAGGTAGCGACGGAGAGTGTGAAGAAGGGACTAAGCATAAACTACAAGAAGGAGGGCATAGTCGTCAGTAAAAGGATGAGATCGAAATGCTATTTGTAGGTCGGGAACACTAGAATCAAGCAGACGCGGAAGTTTAAATATCTAGGAAGCGCTTTGTCAGAGGACGGTAAGTGCGACACTGAGATCTGTAGACGTATTGGGATGGCCAAGGACACATTCCAAAAGCTGGGCAGGGCATTGCGAGACAGGAGGATTTATTTAGTAACAAGGATAAGATACGTGACATCTGTCCTTCTTTAAGGCAGCGAATGTTGGACGATTTCCTCAATGATGAAGAAGAGACTCGAGGCGACGGAGATGTGGTTCTACAGAAGGATGCTGAAGATATCATGGACCGAGCGTGTGAGCAATGATGAGGTCTTAGAGAAGTTGCAAACAGGGAGGAGGCTTATACTTAACATCAGGAAGGGGCAGCTGAAGTTTCTGGGACACATAATGAGGAAGGAAGGCCTGGATAATCTAATACTCACGGGTCGAATTGAGGGAGAGAGAGAGAAGGGTAAACAACGTGTGACATACCTGGTGGACTTAAGCAAGTGAATGACAGAACGTGGTCTGGGGGAGGAAGCAGAGGGAAGGAACTTGTTGAGAGCTGGAAGGGATAGGG
>OZ010610.1:73437881-73447881 GCA_963932145.1 Acanthosepion lycidas
TTAGTGTTTGTGTGTGTGTTATTTGGTTCTTAGGGAGTGAGTGAGTATGATATGTGTAAGCGTGTGTATTGCTGTGTGTGTGTGTTATCATTTGGCTCATTAGGGAGTGAGTGAGTATGATGTGTGTAAGTGTGTATATTCGTCTGGGTGAGTGTATAAGTGTGAGGCCTCCACACCTCCGTAAGCATGTCTGTTTTGTGTGGGTGAGAAATGTGGGTAGGTTTTGATTTGTTGAGTTATATATTAGTACTATCTATATTGTTAAATTTATGGGTTACCCCGGCTGGATATTTTGTTTTTAGACGTTGTATCCACTTATTTTCATGGGACTCTAAAATCTTTCTAATGTTATCTGCTCTGAACTTTTCTATTCTCTCAATTATAGTGAATTTGGCATGGGTTTTGAAATCGTGTTTTTCCAGGTGGAAATGTTGTTCTACAGGTAATAATTTTTCATGGGGAGTCGATATCTATACATATACATACATACATACATACATATATATATATGCATATATATACAGATAGTTAGATAGATAGATAGATAGCTGATATTGAGCACTTTAACCCATAAAATATCAGGGATTTATCAATCTATCTGTATATATATATATATATATATATATATATATATATATATATATATATATATATATATATATATGCACATTGAAAGCCTTACCTAAGATTTAAAATACATTTTAAAAAATAAAAATCTTACTTGAAACTTTTATTTTAGTTTTAATTTCAAGTGAATAGATTAAATTTAATATTTCTAATAATCAAAATAATTTCCTGCATCTCAAACCAAATTTAAATTTATTGGATTTTTAAACCGTTAAAATAACTAAAAATCGACCATGTTGAAAAATCTGTCATCACAATTTTTTTAAATAGAATATACTTTTCTGAAATTTTATTTGAGGAATATTAACTGATTTCTAGTTAAATTAACCTGAATGAAAACAAATATTACTTACTTTCAGTTTAAAATACCGTAGAAAAAAGTGTGTTATTTTATGAGGTGTTGTTACATAACCTGACGATTGCATAATGTAGGGGGTAATTTTCTTTTAACTAGCCAACAATCCTAAAAAAATAAAAAGTTTTAATATTTTAATATTTTATTAAAGTTTAGGTATTTTGGCCTTATAGACTTACTTGCGAAGAAACTTTTTGAAGAAATCTTAAAAAATTACCAATAAATTTTAAATTTACTATAGTTGCTGTACTTATTTTCTCATAATGCTTTGTATTATAAGTATTTACAAAAATCGGCCAGTTTATACACCAAAAAAATTCAAAATTCTTTTTAAAATACTGGTAGTCGCTGAATAGCAGTAAGCTTTTCCATTTATCATTAGTAAATATAGTTTTTTACTTAATACCATTATCCCATAACTGCTACAAATAAATATATGATTTTAAAAGGTTTAAAACTTTATAAATTGCATTTGATACATATTTGCATTTTTTAAATGCAAACAATTTTGGAAAAATTCATTATTCATCGAATTTTTTTTTCTTAAAGCAATAGTATCCATAATATGTCTTATTAATAAAAGCAATTAAAAGCTTTTCCAATTATATAATGTCTTAGTTTTGTTGTATTTTTTTTTTTTTAAGATTCAGAGAAGATTTTCAGCAACTTGGGGTCCTGTTTGATCCCCAAAATTGATGAATGGAATTCTTAAAGAAGTTGGGCGTATAACTAATCTAAACATTACAAAAATGAATTTCTCGAAATTTCATAAAATTAAATAAATGGTGGGATATGAGTAACAAATCAAAAACAGAATTTTTACCATAATTTTCTAAAAACTAAATTTTTTAAAAACAATTTAAGTTATTTGTGAATAAATTCTGAATATCCAACAATTATTATTATTAGGTTGGTGGAAAAATAATGACGTAATAACGTCGTTTTTTGACGTTATACGTCAAAAAACGACATTATTACGTCATTATTTTTCCACCAACCTAATATTTTTTTTTTTGCAAGAATTTTCAAATCAATGTGCTTTTCACCGCAAAACAGAAACTAAAATTTCTTATAGTTCCCCGCTGACATAAGATAAACAAATTTTTTAACGAAAATTTCAAAGGTTCTAAAAAGGATAAAAAAATATAGAAATTAATAATAACAAAGATTTTAATGATAAACCCTTATTTATTTATTTTTTTTCGTCCTGTGTATGACGATAAACTACATCCAATAGAAGGGCCTCTGATCAGGCGGTTTTGAAGAGCGTGCAACCACTTCTTAATTGCTGCCGTTCCAAGGCCCACTCTGTTAGGGTCCCAGGTATGGGCAAATAGTTATCCCCAGAACTAGGGTCAAAGCACTATGAAAGTGTAAAAATAGATGTTAATACCAGTAATATATTTTTGTAAAAAAATTATTACCAGTAATTATTTTTTTAAGAAAAAATGATTACCAGCAAAACATTTTTGAAGAAAAAAAAAGTGGCAGCAATACATTTTTGAAGAAAAATACTACCAGTAATAATAATCTTGTCGGCATTAAATAACCCATTGAGGTGTTGATATGCCGTAAAAGAAAGAAAACCAAAGCAGACCTTTATATTTATTAAGTTTTGGGCATTTTTCATCAAGAATGCTAATTGTTTTACCAAATCTTTGGATATATACATACACACATACATACATACATATATATATATATATATATATATATATATATATATATATATATATATATATATATATATATACATACACATATCATAGATAGATAGATAGATATTGTCTGACTCACTAGGTTTATCTAGGTCTGCTCTAGGGTTTTATTGAGCTCTTTTGTTAGTTAGTTGTTTACTCGTGTCGGGTTTTTTTCTTTGGGCTTTGAACCTGTATCTGTGCGATTTTTTTCGACAGACTTTCATGTTTCTAGCTCTTTCTTTTTTTAAAACCTTTTTTCCCTCGGGATTCATTTGATTATTGGCAAATCAAAAATTCGAGGGTTTTTCGAAACGAGTATAGTTACCTATATCTATATATCTATATCTATATATTGTATATTTGGGCAGCAATACCTCTTTTATACATGTTTCGTGAAAGACAACTAACAAGATACTGCGATTAATTTTTTAATTTAATTTTTCTTGTGTTCGTACAAGCGTTTTGTTTCTGGAAATAATGTCAAATCTGTCCAAAATATCCAAACGATTTTGGCGATTCTTTTCACCATTATTAAGGGCGATTTTTATTTTTTTAACCGAATGTGTGTCTTTTAGCAATTTATACACGGTGTTTACTCATTCCCCCACGAGAATGAGATGTGACACAAGGTCGGGTTAATGTGGGGAGCGCGTACACTCGGGCAGGGAGAAAAATTCCCCTCAGCCCCGTCAACCGTCGGTTGCGCTGGTCTCGGTGCGAGCACCGATCCCTCCCTCTTGTGCAATGGGAGGGCGCGGCCTCGGGCAGCTGTTCCCCCACGGCTGGGCACCTCTGCAATAAAATTTTTATTTTTAGCAATTTATACATTTTAAGCTCAATATTTGTATTATATATTATCTACTTCTAGGCACTATTACTCTTCAGATTTAACTAATTTGCATATTAATTTAAAATAATTTATTTCATTAATTATCTGTCCTTCATTACTGTTCTTTTATTCGAAAATTGTTTTGATTTTCTTATCAAAAATAATTCCGTTTAGAAATATCGTTTTATATAGTAAAGTGTTTGAAATTTGCATTTTACTTGGCCTTCAACAAGTTGGCATCTATTAGTAAAACTTTCCTTAACTATAACAAGCCAAGTTACGAATGAAATGTTCATTTAAAATTTTTGTTTCAAAGATTTCAAGTAGTGAATATATCTTACTTTGCGAAACGATAGCGAGCTTGCGAAGCCTGCTAATGTTTTATATTTTTATCGTAATTCATGTGGTAAACATAAGGACACTCGTCCTGCACTCGAGCGAGTCACTCAACACGAATCGACTACTTACAAGTTCTCTCCAGTAAAGAGTGAAGGCGGTTTCACACCGATACCGACGCCGTATAGATATCACTAAATACATTCTCCATGATTGTTATAACTTTAAATAATATAAGAGGTCAAGAGGTCGAAGCTTTTATTACAATAACCACGGATTTTCTAACAATATGCCGTATGTGCATTGTAAAATTACGAATAAACTAAGCAAAAATTACTCAAAAATACATTATCATTGTTTCTTCCGGAAGACGTAGCGACCGCCTGCGGAACCCCTAGGGTTCCGGGGAACACTGGTTGAGAAACACAGCAGTTTATTATCAACCGATTTTGAACGAGGCCTTAATCCCTGAAAGAGTTGGGGTTCCCACGGGCTGAGATGTCCAATATCTGTCGCGGTTGTGTGCCAGAGACTTGGTCTCTGCGAACGGTTTCTTGTTGTGTCTTGGGTCTGCCAACCAGGCTGAGCCCATCCCTCTCCAGGCCGATGTCCTGCAACTAAGCGGCTCGCCTTACTCGCGAACACGTAGCCGTTCTAGTTTATCTGAGGAACCCTTCCGCTCTGACTGGAGACTTGCATCGGGGAGGTCCTTCACCCAGTGGTGCCGTATTAACACCACTCCTTCGCGTATGTTTAACCCGCCAGATGAAACAGTTTAGTGGGGCATGGCAACTTTGAGCCATCACGTGAGAGATTTAGGTGATGGTTGAGGAGCAGGGATTCCCGTCCACTCGAAGGTAAGCGTGTCAGACGTGAAAGGTACTACCTCTACCCAGAGCATCCTCTATGCCTTCAATCCGACTATCTTGCTGGATATGAGTTCTAGTTATACAAGCAGTAGAGAGCATTTTTTTTTTTGTTATTATTCAGCAACACAAAAATGAACTTAATTCACAGCAAATTTATAATGAAACTACGCCGCAAAATTGTTATTATAAATGCGATCTAAGTTCCGTGAACGTCTTCAAGATGTGGGCGATCATGGCTGTCCACAATTTCCCCTCTAGCTCTTAGTAACGTTTGTCATTTTATCACCCCTACCCACTTCCTCTTGCGCGATCTACTCACAAAAGTTGGTCCTGTAGGTGATCCACTTCCTCTCCTTTACCTTTTGACTTCGATATGTAAGTGTTAATTTTTCTAAGCCTTCCTTCCTCATTGTCCAAGAAATTCAGTTGTCTCTTTCTTATTCTGGGTATAAGTGTCTTTTTTTATTCCGTTTTCCTTAAATCTTCGTCATTACTTGCATGTCCCGCCCAAGGTATTCTCAGCATCCTTCTGTAAACCCAGATGTTGCGTAACAGTTCATTACTCTTTTCTTTGTTTGTAAGGAAATTGTCCTGTTTCTTAATACTTTGCTTAGCTTTTAGAAGGCAACTTTTTGCTATTCCAGTGAGCCTTAGATACCGCTGTCGCATTTTAAGACCTCTGTTACTAGATATTTAAATTTCTGTATTTGCTTGATTTTGAAGATTACATTTCGGAGTTATCATTTTCACTTTTTTGACAACCATGCATAAAATCACCGGAAAGAAGTAAATTTTTAATTCAGTCTGCTAGACTTTGACGTTAAAAGAACAGAGGCGGATTAGATGTTTTATATAAAAATCACAATCCTTTATCATTTTCATTAAATCACATCTCAAACAAAAGAAAGTTTGGACGATAGAAAAGATGAAGGAGGAGGCCGACGAAGAGGAATAGAAAGAGGAAGAGGAGAGATCTTTCTCACTATATCACATCTCCGTCCAAAGTTTGGATGATAGAAAAGATAAAGGAGGAGGACGACGAAGAGGAATAGAAAGAGGAAGAGGAGGGATCTTTCTCACTATATCACATCTCCGTTCAAAGTTTAGACGATAGAAAAGATGAAGGAGGAGGCCGACGAAGAGGAATAGAAAGAGGAAGAGGAGGGATCTTTCTCACTATATCACATCTCCGTTCAAAGTTTAGACGATAGAAAAGATGAAGGAGGAGGCCGACGAAGAGGAATAGAAAGAGGAAGAAGAGAGATCTTTCTCACTATATCACATCTCCGTCCAAAGTTTGGACGAAAGAAAAGATGAAGGAGGAGAACAAAAAGGAATGGTAAGAGGAAGAGGAGAGGAGATCTTTCTCACTATAACACATCTCCGTCCGGACAAGAGGAAAGAGGAGGAGAAAAAAGAGGAATAGGATCAGGAAGAGGATAGACACTATAAAATCTCTGTAATTAAAGACAAGCCTACACATACAAGAGAAAAAAATTGACGGTAGAAAGGATTAGGAGGGAAAGGATGGGGAAGAGGAGGATGAGGAGAAAGTGAGGAAGGAAGAGGAAGAGAAAGAGGAGAGGAACTTGAAGATCTCTTTAACTAAATCACAAGTCTATACTTATGAGAAACATTAGATGATAGAAAGGAGGAAAAGGAAAAGAAGGAGTAGGAAAATAGGGAGGAGGAAAAGCAGAAGAAAAAGTGGAGAAAGAAGAGTAAAAGGAGGAGGAAGAGCAGATGGAATTAAATCTCTATCATTAAATCACAGTTCTAGAGAGACAAGAGAAATTTTCGATCATCAAAATTTGAAATGGGAGGAGAAGGAAAAGGAGGAGCATGAGAAAGTGTAGAAGGAAGAGAAGGAGGAGGAGAGAATGCAGAAGGAAGAGAAGTTGAGGGAGAAAGAAGGACTTATAGATCACTTCAACAAAATCACAGCTCAATACTGAAGAGTTTAAGCGATGGAAATAAGAATGTGGGGGGAAGAAAAGGTGAAGGAGAAAGTGGAAAAGAAAGAGGACGAGACGAGGGGCATGAAAAAAAACAGATCTATACAGGCGAGAAAGGGAGGGGGAGAAAGAGGAAAAGAGAGGGACATGAAGTCACAAGTCTATACATACAAGAGAAAGATTCCATATATATATATATATATATGGAATCTTTCTCTTGTATGTATAGAAGTATACTTTCATGGGCGTTTTCCGATAGTCGAAATTTTAAACTTTGTCAGGATCCGGAACAAAAATGAAGACGATGAAACAAAGTGACCAATTTTATTAAAGACGCGTTTCGGCGGAGAAGCGAAGGCTCTCTTTGGATTCCTCAGTTTAAAATGAAATAAAGCTAAGACCTAAGATCTCTAAGAATAAGTGCGTATCATAAATTACCTTAGCTTCTCACCTCCTAATGGCCAGACGTGGAGAATGTGTGGCTGCTCGTTTGTTTTATTTATATCTTTATTAGAGCCGTTTGGTATTGTATAATTTTAAATCAGGGACTTTTTTCTCATACACACACACACACACATATATATATATACTTTACTCACGTATACATACATATACATTCACCCAGGCATATACATATATTAAAGCATACATGTTTACACAAACACACGTATATACACATTGCAGACGTTTTTTATTCATTTTATGTTTTATATGTATAACTGTACACACAATTATTTGTTATATATATATATATATATATATATATATATATATATATATACTCTACAGTTCTCAAGTTTGAGGCCACTCCTGGTAATGTTTTCAATTTGGCCCAAAAAGTAGTTGATTTTACTTTAAACAAGAGAAAATTATTATACATGGTTAAAACAAATAGTTATTATACATAAAAATTATTATACATGGTTAAAACAAATAGTGAGACATGATTTTTTATTAGAAATTTTATTATGACAAAAAGAAAGACGGTATTTTATAATTAAATTTTGCTCTCGTCAAAATATCCTCCTTTAGCCTTGATTACTGCAGCACAAACTTAATTGTACCCCATTTTGATGGCCATTTAGCCCTCCAGGATAATCTCGTTTTAGCTTTGACAAATCCCGGGGATATTATCCCGGGTGGGGCGAAATGGATATCAAAATAGGCTACAATTGAGTTTCATTTTTATGTAATTCATTTATATGCTCTATAATATATATTAGGTTGGTGCAAAATAATGTCGTTTTCTCACATATGTTACTATGTGAGAAAACGACATTCTTTTTGCACCAACCTAATATATTGAACTCTCTTTTGTGGATCAGTTTTAATATTTTATATTATTAGCATTTACTTGGATCACTTACCCACGGATTTTTACCTGTGGTATATATATATATATATATATATATATATATATATATATATATATAAGTTCTTGCCTTCATATCAATTTTTTTATTAAGTGAATATGAAACGGGATAAAAAAAGCACGACTGTTATAATTACAATACGTTTGCTTTTCTTCATTTCTCCTCCCTTCCTTTCATTCAGGTTACATGTATTGTTTTTCTTTTCTTTCTTCTTTTTCCTTTTCTTTATACATTTACGATACGCTTGCGCTTCTCTTCTTCTCTTCACCCTTTTCTTCTTCTTTTCCTTTTTCTTCCTTCTCCACATCCTCCTCCTTTCTATTACACTTAACGCCATCTGTTTGATCGTCGAGCGTTTGTTTATTTGTTTTTGAAAATAATAATGTAGCTTTCATTGTGGGGGTTTTTTTTAATAAAAAAACGTTAGCTGCTCAGTTGATAAAAAATCGCCTGATGAGATCGTAAGATCGAAACCAAGGTCGCCTATTCAACTGACCTCCTCATTTTTAATATATATATTTCATTATATGTTGTCTGCTTATTTTTTTTTTATATTAATCCTTTCCAGTTGTCTCATCAGTATCTTGATGTTACGATGAAATTCATCAAGGTAGGTGCTGTAGATTTTTTTTTTTTTTTTAAACCAAGTATTTTCGATCTTTTTTAGATCGTCTTCAGGAGGAAATTACAAAGACAAACTTATTATAACTGCGATAAAATCTGCATTCCGTTGTGATGGCGATTTTAAAATCACGCGTGAAGAAGTTCTGTTATAGTTGTTTTAGAATTTGAAATTTCTGCGTTGTAGTTATAGAACTTTTTGTAAAACAAGCGTCCCAATATAAGGCAGTGTACCGGAAATTCGTGGAAATATAAAAGGACATCAAATGTTTTATGCGCGTTAATATGTTGTCGCTATATTCGTAATAAATTTTGTTGAGTGTTGGTTGGGTTATTTCGATATTGACGGTCTCGAGAATTTGAAGTTTTTGTTTCTTATTTTCATGGTGTAATATAATGGTGTTGCCATCAAGTAGTTTCTTGAGCTATGATACTATGTATACATGCATACATACATTCAGATGAGTTAAAGATCAAATAGAGAGCAAATATGGCGAGGAATCCCCCCTATTTGTTCTTTATCTTATCATATATATATATTCTTGTTAACAATTAATATATTAGGTTGGTGCAAAAATAATTTCGTTTTCTTACATATGTTACTATGTGAGAAAACGAAATTATTTTTGCACCAACCTAATACTTCAACCTTGAAAATGGCTAAATATATATCCGAAAGCGCTCGAAAAATAAAGAATATTTGGACAGTTTTTATATAATTTATCATCTGAAAAGAAAAAAGGTTATAAGACCACATTAGAAACTTTATAAAAAAAATAAATCAAAGCACCTTGTCTGTCGTATTCAATGCAATGTGCATATATATATATATATATATATATATATTAAAAATCAGGAGGTTAGTTAAATCCGCTACCTTGGTTTCAACCATACGGTATCCTCAGGCGATTTTTATGAAATGACCTCTTAACGCTTTATTAAAAAAATACGTTAAAAAACAAGAAGACTAATGAACGCTACATTACTATTTTTAAAAATAATTAAACAATAATTAAACAGATGTAATAGAAAGGGAGGATGAAAGTGTGAAGAAGGAAGGAAACATCACCTGGGGATGCCGTTAGTTTGAAACCAAAACTGATCTCTTGATTTTTAAATTTAAAGGCTCTAAATATTATTTTTACTTTTTATTTTATTTTTTCCCCACTTGTACTGGGCACTTTTTAATACTGCTGTTTCCTGGTCTGATTCAGCTCTGACCATTAACCTTTTATGTATTATATATATATATATATATATATATATATATAATTGGTCACTCGTATTCGAGGATGCCCGTCTACTAAGGCGGCTAGCCAATCCCTAATGCAGAGG
>OZ010610.1:73450381-73455381 GCA_963932145.1 Acanthosepion lycidas
TCAACTCCCGGGCCCAAGTAAGCTTGGACGGTCACCTAATTGGCGTGACTGATATGGACGTGCATTTGTATGATGAGTTATTACACTATAATGTTAGCTATTTATATAATTCAGCCTTTACAACCTTTAGCAGTTACAAGTATTTCCAAGACTATAATCTTTCCTGGAGCCGAGCCACAAGGTTAAACGTTGTGTTTACTTGCAGCGTCCGGAGCCTTTCTGCTCTTAACTCGTATGGCATTGCCATACAAACAAAATCGGACGAATGTTTAATGCAAACAATACGTGGCAATAGTATGGCTTTTTTTTTCTTAGAAATTTCTTTCCAATATTAGGGTGCGTCTCCCAAGACGCAGAGTCTTGTAAGCCGGAAAATATTATATATATATATATATATATATATATATATATATATATATGTATATATATATATATATATATATATATATATATATGTATGTATATATATATATATGTATATATATGTATGTATATCGTGTCAGCGATATATTAGGTTGGTGCAAAAATAATATCGTTTTTTGACGTGAAAAATACGTCAAAAACGATATTATTTTTGCACCAACCTAATATTTAAAGGTTGTATTTTCTTTTCGTTGTTCTTATAGATATTTTTATTTTTACAAAATAGTGCTCAATGTAAATTTACGGAGCATTAATATTATAAATTAATTGATTTAAAATATGTTTTTTTTCGCTACACAGTTCTAACCATGTTTCAAAAATGGAAGCTAAATTTTTGGAGTTACTCCAAAATTCGCTTGAGGATGAAATGGAAGTAATTTCTTTAATTTAATTACAAAATTAAATTCGAAGCTTTTAGATTACATTTTGAAAACATGGTTAGAACTGTGTAGCAAAAAAACCATATTTTAAATCAATTAATTTGTAATATATATATCCATATATTTGCTTACATATATATATATATGTATGTATGTATTATAAATTAATTGATTTAATATATATATATATATATATATATATATATATATATATATGCATATCGTCTCAACCCGGAAGATAAAAATGAATAGATTTAGTGTTAATAAATAAATTGGTATCCATTAAAAATAACGATCCTGTAAAAAATTTGTCTATTTTACGTTTGTATACGAAACTAAACAGATATGTATACTTCTAGGATCTGAGAAAGATTTGCGTTTATAAGGGTAGATTTAACTGTTGATCTCAGATGTACTCAGCGACTGAGACGGTCTGAAAGCCGGTCGGAGTTATATCTTTCTACCTACCTACCTATATATATATATATATATATATATATATATATATATATATATATATATATATAAAGGGTGTATCAAAAATACTTATACAAATTTGGGGGGCGGGTTCCACGCAATAACAAAAGTCCATAGAAATATATTAAGTGAAAGAACCGGAAACCCGATCCTAACCAGGAATAAATCTCTACTCCTGTTCAATAAAGAAGTGTGAACAGGGCAATAGAGGAATCTATCTCTCCTAGTAATTAACAAGGTTGCTTCAGTGTAAGCAAGTATAGTGTAATTTTAGACATAACCAGGATCATCCTCAGTATCATATCTGCATGCTCATGATATGAATATCCCGCAATTGTTAAACGGAATAATTCTCAGTTAACTCACTACTACAGATGAAGACAGACTAACCAAAAATGTACACAAATGACTAATGTAACCTAGTCCACATGGCAACACAACCCCATCTAACTTTCTTTAAACTTAAATCAAAAACGCAGGATTACAGACATGAGTTTATATGGAAATTAGTCCATGTTTTGGTGTAACTAAGCCCCATAGTTTGTAATATTGTTTTTGATACACTCTTGATATATATATATATATATATATATATATATATATATATATATATATATATCATGTGTATATATATATCATGTGTGTGTGTGTGCGTATACTGATACATGATTTTTGAAATATTTAAACAAATTTTGTCTACTTATTTTCAATTGGTTGCTTTCATATTCACGGATAAGCTTTTTTGAGTTATTATTAAGGGAAGAGTGAAAATTACCGTGTTGATACATAGTATTTTATTCTGATTATTTTCGACCTAGCACAATGTCATCATTAGGGTCTTGTTTCTTTCAAGACAAGTGTTGTAGTGTTCATTATTTTCAATGACAAAATAGTTGTTCATCTGAAAGTTACTTTTTTACTTGTGAAGTGAAGAACGTCAAATGAAAAGACCCAATTGAAATAAGTAGACAAAACTTATCTAAATTATTCAATGAATCATATATAATATATATATATATATATAGGCGGCTTTGTTTTTGGTAGTTTTTACTCATGTTCTGACTGTTTAGGTTGTATTTCATTTTTGTGTTATTTTGAATAGGAGCGTTTATTTCTAGCCTTCGCGGCTGAAATGAGCGTAAATATCTGTCTATTATTTTTTTAAATTTTACCCTCCATTTCCACTGTTAAAGAAGTTAAGGAGAGTGATGTTTGATATACAGGGCTTCTCTAATAGCGAGCTCATTCTGGCAATGTTATTTATATAGAATTGTAGTGTGTTCTATGAGAATTTTTCTTAAGCGTTCTTGTAAAATGTAGGTCGATAGATGTTTTTTTATGCCACTTTGACCTGATATGTGACATATGAGGTATCTACTCAAGGAGGTGGTAGTATGTCCAATATAGGTAATTGATTTGTGACAAGAAACACATTCTTGTACCGGGCAGTAAAATTGTTACACTATATTAGTCTTTGCTAGTCTAGATTTGATGGCGTCATTTTGATTAATAGCAACAGTATTTGAGGTTTCCTATTTACTGTAATATATTATAAATTTAATTTGTATATATGGAATTAATACAAATATATAGTATTACAACCCATAATATATATATATATATATATATATATATATATATATATATATTAGGTTGGTGCAAAAATAATGACGTAATAATGTCGTTTTTTGACGTTAAAAAATACGTCAAAAAACGATATTATTACGTCATTATTTTTGCACCAACCTAATATATATATATATATATCTATACGCATATATATATATACGGTACAATATATATGTGTGCGTGTGTGTAGATATATATATGGAACAATATATATATATAGATATATGATAAAATATATATATGTCATATATATATATATATATATATATATATATATATATATATATGTGTGTCATCGACACACTTTGTAGAAAAGAGATCAAAGTACTACATATCTATTGACAGTTTCCAAAAGGCGAACGCAAGTTTAAATGCAGCCAGAGAGCGCTTTTTTTTTCTAAGATTTCTCGAATATACTGCGAAATGAAAATAAATAAATATAAGGTTCAATATATAAACAGACCGTCTACTCAAATATGAGTATCCACTAAAAATAACGTTTAATATATATATATATATATATATATATATATATATATATATATATGAGAGAGCTGATTTCGAATTCCAGTCGAATCCATTACATTCACTTACGAGCTAATACCCTTGAATCCTATTTTCTCCCTGAAGCTATGGGTAAATAGCAAGACAAACAGGGTTCAATAGCCTTAGATGGCAACTAGTCTAGGAGAAGGACAACTCCTAATTATGCGCAATGACGTTTGGGACCTTGTGTCTAGTGTGGATGTCTCTTCACAAAACCTTCACCACTATAGCGAAGCAGCTCCGTTCCAAGGAACCGACAGCCAGACACCAGTCCATGTGATTTGATTATAAGTGGTGAAGGCTTTGTGTAGAACCAACCAAACTTTTTGAAGGGACAAATACAGAGACCTTGTGCAGTACGTACCACAAGGTTACCAAACGAACCTTCGGAGGTTTTGAATTCAGAGTTGTCCTTCTCCTAGATCAGTTGCCATCCAAGGCTATAGAACCCAGTCTGTCCTGCTTTTTAACCATAGCTGGAGGGCGAAGAAGAGGATTAATACCTTTTCTACGTAAATGAATGCAATGGATTCGACTGGAATCCGAGCCGCCATCCACTATATATATATATATATATATATATATATATATATATATATATATATATATATATATATATATATATATATGTATATATATATATATATATTCTAATGATAAATATATATAATGTTCCTCACTGTACGCTGTTTTATATTCATTTATTAACACCTTCACGTTTGTAATTTATTTCATTAATATTGTTATATTCTTCTCTTCAAAACGAAACTTTAAGAACCGGAAATAAAATGGACTAGCCCATTATCTTTACAGTGCAGTTTAAATATCAATATTTAAATTAGGCAACGGTAAAAAAGGATATCGGCTCAAGATGAGGAATTGGAGAGCCGAGTTCGAAATCCAGTCGAATCCATTACATTTACTTACGTGTTATTACCCTTGGGAAAGGTATAAATCCTCTTCTTCTCTCCCCAGCTATGGGAATATAGCAGGACAGAACGGGTTCTATAAACTTGGATGGCAACTGGTCTACCGCAGAAAGAAATGGCAACTTACTGCGGGAAAAAAATCCGTCTTGCCAGTCATGTATCGAAAGATACATGATTGCCTAAGCGTGTATCACGCATGACACATAACTGACTGATATATATAGGATAAACTTATCGCCTTCCTTGATGAATTTCATCTGAACATCAAATCTGAAACGAATATTATAAAAAAATAGACAAAATATGGCCATATTATTACATGGAACATGTTTGAATGAAAATATGCTGCCTATATATATATATATATATATATATGTGTGTGTGTGTGTTTGTGTGTGTGTATGTGTGTATGTGTGTGTGTGTGTGTGTGTGTGTGTGTGCGCCATCCGAAACATACTAGTAGAAAATACAAACATAATAACCTCAACTACATGTGAAAAAAAGATTTAAATTAATTGAAAACTTAATAATAAAAAAAGAAAAAGTCAACACTTAAGAAAACTAACTACGAACACGGCCAAAATGTGCTAACTGTGTTCGGAAAATAAAACATCTC
>OZ010610.1:73460381-73462881 GCA_963932145.1 Acanthosepion lycidas
GTATTTAGCCCTCTTTTAAATGAATGTTATGAACGTCTGAATTTATATAATTTTCGTTCTCATTACACTCACACACACACACACACACACACATATATATATATATATATATATATATATATATATATGTGAGTGTGTGTGTGTGTAATGAGAACGAAAATTATATAAATTCAAACGTTCATAACATTCGTTGCACATTGTGTAACATTTACACAACTAACATTTGTGGATGGATCCGAAACCTCATGGTACAATAGAGGCTAGACACCATCATCAGTTTACGATTAATGTGTGGAATTGTATATGACTGTCTGGTAGGTCCATATTTCCTTCCAGTACATCTTAGACGATCTGTCAGCAAGGATTTTTATTTAGAACACACTTCTAGACCTGCTAGAGGATGTATCCCTGCTAATACGAAGATGCATGGGGTTTATGCATGGTGAGGCTCGAGCACATTTTAGTCACATTGTTCGCGATGCACTGACTGATATCTACCATGAAAGATGGATAGATTGGGGAGGACAGGTTCCATGTCCTGCATGTACCTCCGCCCCCAACCATTTGGATTTTTATCTGTGGGGTCCGCCTAAAAATGGTTTATGCAGCAGATATTAATAATACAGAGACGCTTAATCAACGTACCACTGCAGCGGGCAAAACCATCGCAAAACGTGTGGGTGTATCCAAAAGAGCCCACCAGTCAATGATCCGACGGGTGCATGCTTCTGTGTTAGGATACAACGATGATCTTTGGACATGTGTTTATATGGACAGTTTACTTTGTTTTGGTGTCAACAACCCGCCTGCAACGTTTGTAAAAGTATCATATATATATATATATATATATATATATATATATATTGTGTGTGTGTTTGAGCAGCAATCCCTCTTTTATTCATAGTTTTTAATGTCATGTGTCTTCAGGACGTAGGCGATCATAGCTCTCTACAGCTTCCTTTTCTTTATTATCTGTGAACTGTCATATCCTCTCGGGAAATATTGAGAAATTTTGTCAGAAAAATAGGCGTCCTCTGGCAGGATTCAAACCTGCATCCCCTATGGTTAACCGTCATAAATGGTGTTGGCAAAATACTGCTTAATGAAAATATATATATATATATATATATATATATATATATATATGGATAGATGGATTGAATCCATTTCTTAAAGTTTCGTTTTGAAGAGAAGAATATAACAATATTCATGAAATAAATTACAAACGTTTACTTATCAATCTTGCTTAAACGTTATTTATATAGATAGATAGATAGATAGATAGATAGATAGATAGATAGATAGATAGATAGGAACAGAGTGACATCAGATAGATAGATAGATAGATAGATAGATAGATATTAACAGAATTAAGATAGATATTAACAGAATGAGATAGATAGATAGATAGATAGATAGATAGATAGATAGATAGGAACAGAGTGACATCAGATAGATAGATAGATAGATAGATATTAACAGAATTAAGATAGATATTAACAGAATGAGATAGATAGATAGATAGATAGATAGATAGATAGATAGATAGATTCTGCAAATTTCTCGGTCAGCTTCATTAGTCAAAATATGAATTATTACTTACAGAATTATTACTTAAACCGCTTTTTTCTCCAATACATACATACATGCAATACATACATACAATACAATACAATACACACACATACACACATACATACACACACAGAGACACACACAGAGACACACACACACACACACACATATATATATATATATATATAAATGCGAAGGTCAGTGTTTTACTGTGTAACACATTTCAATTTTACTCCTCCAGACAGTAGCTGAAAATAACATATCATTTTCGAATAAGTCCGACTCCGTGAGCAAATTAAAAACATTCCGATCCCGCAATCCTGAAATTTGGAATTTTCAAGTTTTCATGACCGAGATTGATTGCAGCCATAACTTTTTTTTTTTTTGGGAGGGGGGGGTATGATGATTTTTTTTTTTTTTTTGTACGATAACAAATGGAAATTAATTTACATTAACAATTTTTATAATTTGGAATTAAATTTTAATAACAATAATTCGTTTCGAATCAATAAGTAAGAAAAGAGAAAATTTATAAAATCTGTATAATAAATGTTAATGTCAGTGATTGTTTTCGGGGATGTTTTACATAACTTTTTGTGACGGATATTTTTGTACGATAAAAATTAAATTTGGGAATAATGGAAATTAATTTCGAAACCCAGAGATAGTCAACCAGGAAATAAATAAAATAATTGTTTGCACGGAAAGTAAGGACCTACGTACATCAAATTGTCTTTACATTAAGTGGCGACAGAAACAGACACACACACACACATAAATACCCCACCCACACACACACATATATATATATATATATATATATATATATATATATATATATATATATATATATATTCTGTGTATTAAGGCAACTATTATTAAAGACTATTAAAGTCTATTCTTTAAGGCAACTATTATTAACGAC
>OZ010610.1:73470381-73480381 GCA_963932145.1 Acanthosepion lycidas
GATGGATTCATACCTAATAAGAATTTGATAAACAAACAATAAATTTTAATATGTGGGGGATCAATTATATATTACAATCAATATATAAACTGATCCATGACTTTCTGAACACCATAGTTTTTATACATTTATATTCCAAAGAATATAAATAAATCTAAAAAACATGCCTGTGTAGTTAATCAGTATTTCATTGATTGATTGATTCGTTTTCTACGGCTTATCAACTCTTTGCAGGTTATTTAAAGCCAGAAATTATAACGTGGATATAAAGTTGGGGATCACTTCTATATTACAATCAATACATAAACTGATCCCTGACTTTGCGACCACTATAATTTCTATACATATATATTCTAGAAAATATAAATTGATCTAAAAGACATGCCTGGGTAGCTAATCAGTATTTCATTGATTAATTGAATCGTTTTCTACGGCTTATCAACCCTTTGCAGGTTATTTAAAGCCAGAAAATATTTTTAGATTGTAAGGATTTTTTTTAGAGAATAACGATTTAGTGATACAAGTCTTACTAATTAACCCATAGCTGGGGGGAGTAGTATATTTTATCTCTTTTTTTTTTTATCTCTGTTATCTTTCTTTCTCACACTCGTTCTCTTTGACTTTATCTCTCATTTTTTTTTTATTTCTCTTCCGGACGAAATATTTCGTTAAAACTCAATTGGCGGTGTAAGTTTTCTGACCAGTTCTCCTTCCAACAAAAATTCATCTTCACCACTTTGCTGGTAAGACTGGTGTGAACTCTTCAGGGCGAAGACCTCCTGGTCAGTGGCATATAGGGACTGTCCGCTGGCCAGACTACATGGACCCATTTCCGACGCTGCTAACCAGATCCAAAGGAATACAGGCCTTTAGATTTGGGACCGGTCCCCTTGTGCTAACCCATTCTCAGAGTATAATAAAATAGTCACTTTCTTATTTCTTATTAATTTCTGTGACTAATCTATGCTGTAGATTCTATTCGAATAAAATATATTCGATTCATTCTTTTTTACGTCTTATCAACCCTTTGCAGGTTATTAAAGACAGAAATGATTTTTGCATAGTAAGAATTCTTTTCTGTTTTTTTTTTAAATAATAATGATTTACTGATACAAGTCTTACTAAACTAACCCATATCTGGGGGAAAAGAGGTAAATTTATACCGAATCAGAATGTAATACACAAACAAGAAATTATAATGATGAGATGAAGTGGGGGATCAATTCTATACTGAAATCAATGCATAAACCGATCCCTCACTTTGTGGCCACTAGGAAAGTGGCGTAATGGATAGCGGCTCGGATTGAGGAATCGGAGAACCGAGTTCGAATTCCAATCGAATCCATTACATTCACTTACGTGCTAATACCCTTGGGAAAGGTATGACTCCTCTTCTTGTCCCTCCAGCTATGGGTAAATAGCAGGACAGACCAGGTTCTACAGCCTTGGATGGCAACTGGTCTACCGCAGAAAGAAATGGCAACCAACTGCGGGAAAAATCTATGTCTTCAGTTATGTATCGAAAGATACATGATCGCCTAAACGTGTATCTAAACTGACTGATTCCAGATAATGTAAATTTCGTTGATTAATTGATTCATTTTCTACGGTTTATCAACACTTTGCAAGTTATTTAAAGCCAGAAAATATTTTTAGATTACAAGAATTCTTTCTTTTGTTAGATTATAATGTTTCAGTGATACAAGCTTTACTAATTAACCCATATCTGGGGAAGCAGAGTTGGCTTCATAGCTAATCAGAATTTGATAAACAAACAAGAAATAATGATGAGGATATAAAGTGTGAGCGATCAATTCTATATTATAATCAATATATAAACTGACCCCTCACTTTGTGGACGTGCTATTTTTACACTTGGTCATGACCTGTGTAGTTAATCAGTATTTCAAAGATTGATTCCACACCCGATAACCCCTTGCGTCTCGGGGGCTTTATTGGCTTGAACACAATTTTAAAAAAAATTCTAGCACTTTCGAAATATTGGTTAAAAATCTTGTTTATTTACGTCATTGCGGGGCTCAAAGATTAGTATAGGAAATTTTAGCGTCTTTTTGCGTTAAGAGCACATTGATTTGGAAATTCTTGCAAAAATCAAATAATTGTCGGATTTTAATGAAATTTTCAGAACTTATTCACAACTAATTTAATTTATGTTAGAAAAAAATTTTTTTAGAAACTCTAGATAAAAATATTTTTATTTTACATCTGTTATCCTTCAACCCCTCCAAAATATGTACATATTTTGTCTGTGAATTAAGATGGGCTACAGTAAATATCCCGTTCATTACGATAGATCTGCTTGTGCGATTCAACTGATCCTGACCAATTAGGCGTGTTCCCTAAGGGCTGATGCACTGGCATCTCTGTTCATGATCAGAAGCAGTAGGGCGATCCCCATGGTCAGGTTTCACGAGAATTGAAGGGAAAAACAGATAACATGATTTCAGAGTCACATCAAGATACGTGGAAATATCCTCAATTAGAAACCGTCTGACCTGGACTGGCTTACCCAACATGAAGGTATCCACCTACAACGTAATGCAATGCCTTTATCAAAAATGGTCACCTACCTGCACACATTTGGCAGTAATGTGTGTCACTGGAACATCCTTATCAGACTGTGTGATGGCTACAGTGAGCTTCATAGACAGAGTGTATTAAAAGTAAAGCCATTTTTTCGTTAATTATTTTTTTGAGCAAAAATAAATTACAATAGTTTAGATCGAAACATGATTTATGATTAACAAACTACTTAACATGTTCAAAATGGCCGCTTTATGTTCAAAATGGCCGCTTTATGTTCAAAATGGCCTCTTCATGCTCAATCCACGCTGAAACCTATCAGCAACGCTTTTACAAACCATTTGACACATTTCTACATTAACTTCAGAAAACTTATTAAAAATTGCTTGTTTTACTTCAGAAATTGTTTCGGTTAAATCTTGAAAACAATATTTTTCAGCCCAAGAAAAAGATGGATGCTGTTAGACCTCATGATCGTAATGGAACATTTCATTTACGATAGAGAGGCATGGTGGAGTAATGGATAGTGGCTCGGTTTGAGGAATAATAGAGCCGAGTTCGAATTCCAGTCGAATCCATTACATTCACTTACGTGCTAATACCCTTGGTAAATATATATATATGAATCCTCTTCTTCTCCCTTCAGCTATGAGTAAATACCAGGACAGACCGGGTTCTATTGCCTTGGATGGCAACTGGTCTACCGCAGAAAGAAATGGCAACCTACTGCGGGAAAAAATCTGCTTATTCAGTCATGTATCGAAAGATACATGATCGCACAAGTGTTTATCACGCATGGCAAATAACTGACTGACTGACTTTCCAGTCGAATCCATTACATTCACTTACGTGCTAATATCCTTGGGAAACGTATGAATCCTTTTCTTCTCCCTCCAACTATGGGTAAATAGCAGGACAGACCGGGTTTTATAGCCTTGGGCGGCAACTGATCTACCGCAGAAAGAAATGGCAACTTACTTTGGGAAAAAATTTGTTTTTTCAGTCATGCATGGAAATATACATGATCGCCTAAGCGTGTATCACGCATGACACATAACTTACTGATGGCCCCTACTCCACGTTGTCCTATCAACATTAATGGGCGTTACTTTTGCCACACCCTGTATTTGTACGTCAGCATCAGATTTTTGGCGTACCGTTTTTATCACTCAATAATTATAAGAATAATTTCTTCGTGGACTGAAGGAATAAATTACGATGTGTCAGACCGACTAGCCTAGCGAGATGATGAGATCTGAGCGACGTAATTAAAGAAAGGAGGATTTTCCGGCTTATGGACATGGTAAGTCTTTATTTTTGTTAAATCGTTGCGGCTAGTGACGGACTGGGTCAAATATTTCTACCGGGAAAACTTGTAAAAGGCCCAGTCAAAAGGGCCCACTTAATCCCAAATAAAAGTAAAGGTTTTATGCAAATAAAATATTTCATCTATTCAATATAGTTTTATTTATTTATGTTAATGCATGTATGATACAAATACTAGAAAATTTTAATAATTTTATGATAATCTTTGTGGCACACAGTGGGCCAGTCCGCGCCTGGTTGCGAAAATGATAATATATAAGATACCCTTTCTGCAAAGATGTCTCAAATTATCCTAGTGATATGAATAAGAGTGGTCTCCTCCTGATTCATTACTCTCCTCTTTAAGAGTGCTATTTCTTTTTATTGGGACTATAAAAGGACACTATACGCGAACCTTGTATTCTCAATTGAATAAAGCTTTCTTAAAGCCTACACCTGAGTACTTTTGTCATTATACCTAGTTCCGGCTGTAGCAAAAACAAGATTGGCTGAATATAGGCTGGGAAAAATATAGTAGACCTTTGAGCTGAGTTTATTATTCGATAGAATATTCTGTCCAAGACGGTTTGTTTACTTTTTATACGGAGTCAACGGGGAATTTTTGGCCGAGCCTACGAGCTCAGATATCCCACATTAAATTCGGCCGGAGAGTGAATTGTCAGCTATGAACTTATTCTTGTCAATATATATTAAAGGAAGAAAGTTCTCCTGTAGGAATTTGGAAAGTTATAAGCAAGACACAGTTTCGTAGGTAGTTAGGGACAATGACATTATTTTGGATGGTTTTGAAGTGTTAAACACACTTCAAGTAGGTTTGAATGAAACTATTATTACACAGATTTCAGCAATAATAGAGATCATCTTGACATCGTTTGGTTTTTGATAGGGGAAAATGCACATATCCGTCTTATTTTAGGCAAACAGCGCATGGTGTGTCTGTAAGCCTAGATGACCGATCATAAAGTAAATTAAGGTTTAAGCCCTACACAGCAGCTTTTAGAAATAGCACTTTTGCAAGTCCAGGGTATGACGATTAATGACATACGGCAGCAAGGTCTTGGAGATGTTTTTTTTATTTTTTATTTGGAGAAACATCTTTTAATTGCTTTTGTTTCCAGGTCCACCATGACAGCACTATGAAAGTGTAAAAATACCAGCTATACATTTTTATACAAAAAAATGGAGTAGTAATACATTTTTATATATAAAAAAGGCCAGCAATAAATTTTTATATCAAAATAACCAGCAATACATTTTACTTGTAGTTGAAGTCAAACAATTGAGTTCAAATTATTTAGATTTTGTCATTAAATAACCCATAGAGGTGTTGATATGCCGCTAAACGAAATCAAACAATCAGCACGAATTAACTCTTTCATGACATTAATCCATATAATATCTGACAATTTCTTAAATCAAACTGTATTCCAAAATATAACTTCAACAAAACTACAGCATAAAACACATATCACCGTCTTTAGTAATTATGTCCATACAAACATATATATGCACAAAAGCCGAGTATCATCTACCATTACTCTATTGTGAAAGCAGAATAACGTATCCTATTTTTATTACTTCAAAATTCCTAAGAAAATTACATTTTTGCATTAAATGACCCATAAGGAACTGATATGATATTAAACGAAAAAAAATCAAACAAACCAATTGTCAGTTTTGCTGATTTTTTGTCCACCATACAAATTTGAATTGAGTTCATTATTCGAGAACATTTATAAAATTTTCCCTCCATGGATTAAAAAATAAGGAAATTTAATTAGGTTTGTTTAATTTTATATAATCTACAGGGGAAAAGGTCAGAAGTCACAAGAAACGAAATTATAAAAAATTTAGGACAATAGTCCAAATTTAAATAAATGTTAACATCTCGCGTCCAATTTAGAAAGAGACCAAACATCATAATTTTATGTTAATCAAGACTGGACTGAAGACATGTCAGTATTTCATTGATTGATTTTTTGTTTTTACGGCTTATCAACCCCTTGTAGGTTATTTAAAGCCAGATCTTACCTACTTAGTAATGAAATATTCTGGTGTTAGGTTTTATTTCATTTATTTAATTTTTATTTTATGATTTTTGATATTTTTTTTCTTTTCATAACGTAATATCTGAATTCTTTCTTATATGCAACAATGAATAAAATATACCGAATTTATTTTATTTATAATCAGTCCAGCGAGTACATGAAGCAATCATTTTTACGAGTTCTTTTGTTCACGGATAAAATCTGAAGAAGACCGAAGAATAGTAGAGCCGAAACGTTGTGTTAACAACAAAAAAGACATCCCAACATCCCTACAATGTTGCATATATATATAAACAATGCAATTACATAATTATATCTTTGACTGGACGGTTAAATTCGTAGTCTAATATGATAAGGCAGTTCACTTAGTGGAAGGAAAACCCTAATTTTAAAACTTTAGCAGTCATATTCGAATAAACACATTTTAGGCCTTATGCCTAAGCTAAGTTTAGAAAATAATTAGGACACTTCGAGGTGGTGTAATGGTTAACAAGTCTGTCTCGCTAGAACTATTATGACTGAGTAGTGAGTTCGATCCACAATGGGTGGCCCATACTTTCGGCCTTACGCTTAAAAAAACACCATATCCAACCAGATACGGAGAAGGTTATGAAAGTAAATCCAGACAGAACATCCAGAGAGTATCCCAGAAGTCGGTTGGCAATCAACATTGACAACTCCTACAGTCAAACCGGTCCCAAATATAAAGCCTTGTAGTCCTTTGCATCTGTTGCATCTTGTTGATACGAGAGTTGGGGAGGTTGGTACGAGAGTTGGAGAGGTTGGTACGAGAGTTGGGGAGAGTGCACCTGGGCAGTTCACGGTCTCCAAATACCATCGCCGAGGACTGCGACGTGAAGATATCACACAATCAAAGGACGGAATTTGGACAAAACAAGGCGATCTTTCTATCTTGCGAGATAAAAGGATGCGCCTATAATATAATATAATTGTAAAAAGTACTTGAATATTTTTATTAATGATTACGTTGAGCGACGTATTATGTAAAAAGACGACATATTGAAATGTGTTGGACATTTAAAAAAATGGGAAATTAAAAACTGAGATAATAAACAGTGTGTAAAAGAAAGAAAGAGTGTTAAAGAAAGAGAAAATAGTGTAAAAGAAAGAAAGAAAAAGAGTGTAAAACAAAGAAAGAAAGAAAGAAACAAAAGAGTGTAAAAGAAAGAAAGAGTGTTAAAGAAAGAGAAAATAGCGTAAAAGAAAGAAAGAAAAAGACAAAGAAAGAAAGAAAAAAAGAGTGTAAAAGAAAGAAACAGTGTTAAAGAAAAGAAAATTGTGTAAAAGAAAGAAAGAGTTTTAAAGAAAAGAAAATTGTGTAAAAGAAAGAAAGAAAGAAAAAGAGTGTAAAAGAAAGAAAGAGTGTTAAAGAAAGAGAAAAAAGTGTAAAAGAAAGAAAGTGTTAAAGAAAGAGAAAATAGCGTAAAAGAAAGAAAGAAAAAGAGTGTAAAAGAAAGAAAGAGTGTTAAAGAAAGAGAAAATAGCGTAAAAGAAAGAATGAAAAAAGTGTAAAAGAAAGAAAGAGTGTTAAAGAAACAGAAAATAGCGTAAAAGAAAGAAAGAAAGAAAGGAAAAAAGAAAGAAAGGAAAAGAGCTGTAAACGAAAAAAATATTAAAACAGAAGGAAAAAGGGTGTAAAAGAAAAAGAAAGAAAAACAGAGTGTAAAAGTAAGAAAGAAAGAAAAAGAGTGTAAAAGAAAGAAAATGAGTGTAACAGAAAGAAAGAAAGAAAGAAAGAAAAAGGGTGTAAAAGAAGGAAAGCAAGAACGAAGAAGGAAAAAGAGTATAAAAGAGAGAACGAAAGAAGCAGAGTGTAAAAGAAAAATGAAAGAAAGAAATATAGTGTAAAAGAAAGACAGAAAAAGAGTGTAAACGAATGTAAGAAAAAAGAGTGTGAAAGAAAGAAAGAAAGAAAGAAAGAAAGAAACAAACAAACAAAGAGAAAAAGAGTGTAAAATAAATAAAGAAAAAAGTAAACAAACGAAAAAAAGAAAAAAGGGTGCAAAAAAGAAAGAAGGAAAGAAAAAGAGTGTAAAAGAAAAAAAGAGTACAAAAAAGAAACAAAGTGAGCCAATTTTTAAACAAGATAAAAACAAATTTTATTATTTCTGCTTACAGGTTAAAAACAAAAAAAGACTGAAAAAACGAGGGAGGGAGGGACAGAGAGAGAGAGAGAGAGAGAGAGCAAAGAATTAAAGCAGCGTGCATAAATTGTGAGGGGATGAAAATAATTGAATTTGAGATTTAATTTGCAAAGGGCACATTAAACAGGGTATAAAAGGTGAAGAAGGTAATGAGCCGAAATCGATTTAATGTATAATGTCAAATTAAAGATGAGTGACGAGACAAGAACTGAATATCTTTAAAATTAAACTGACAAAAAAGAAGAAAAAAAAAACTGTGTGTGTGAAGCAAAATCCCTTCAGTAATCGTCATTTACAATTGATACAAAAATACTATTCATTCCTGTTTAATATCCACCAATCAAAATCCAACATAGTAACATGAGATTTATCAATATTATAAATTTTTATTCTATACTCCATGTTTCTTCAGAACGTGAGTGATCATGGCTCTCCACAATTTCCAGTACTTTGTAGCCCTTAATAAAGTTCTGTCACCCATTTAAACAAGTTCGTTAGGTAGGTTATTTGCGACTTACCTCTGTTCCTCTTGCCTTCAATATATTTCATTGAGTGTCATATTTTTCAAGACCTCTTTCTTCTTTATGGGTCCCGGGAATTACAAGTACCTCTGTAAGCATAGGTGTACTTTCTGTTTGCATTTTCTCTAAACTTTCGTCGTTGTTCAGTCCATTGTATTCTCAGCATCCTTCTGTAGAACAACATATCTGTTGCCTCAAGTGTCTTTTTCATTTGTGAAATGTTCAGCATTCACTGCCATATAGGAGGAATGATATTACATAATTCAGTACATTTTTCTTTGTTTCTAAAGAAATTTTCCTGTTTCTTAATACTTTGCTTAGCTTTTGGAAGGCATCTTCGGATTTCGATTAAGCTTTCCTGTGCTCTGTGAAAACACCTCCGAAATATTTCAATTTTTGTGATTGAAATCTTGAGTTTTTGATTCGCATGTTGGACCCTTCTTTCTTCTCGCTTTGCTACACTAACTTATGTGGGAGTTATCGCAGTTTCTTTTTCGTCTCTGTTATCAGCACTGTGTCATCTGCATATCTTATGTTGCTAATATTGTGACCAACAGAAATGAATCTTGGTAGGATTTCTAATTCTCTCATAATTACTTCACTGTAAAGTTTGAATAAGGTCTGTGAGAAGACAGATCTTTGTCTTACGCAATTTATAGTGATTTTCAACATTAGGAAGGAATAATAAATTGAACACTTCAAAAGGATAGTCTTCTCACGTTTTTACAAACACACACAAATATATATGTATACATACAGATAGATAGGTAGAGAAACTGTGCATGCACACCTGTAGTTTTGTGTATGCATATATGTGTTTATGTATGGGATTTTAGAAAAGTAATTGTATTTCAAAGAGTTACTTCTTTTTGAATTTGTAGGTCTGATGAATTGGATCCTGATTACGATTCCAATGTAATAAATTATAACCATGGAATATTAGTGTTTTAGCTTTTTATATTATATTCTTATTCTGTCCTGGACATTGAGTTCTACCTGAATTCTATACTCTTGGAAATTTATACATATATATATATATATATATATATATATATATATATATATATATATATAGAGAGAGAGAGAGAGAGAGAGAGAGCACTTATATTATCCATATATATATATATATATATATATATATATATATATATATATATATATATATATATAAACTAATATTCTCTCTTTCTCTCTCTCTCTCTCTCTCTATATATATATATAATACACACACACATATATATATATATATATATATATATATATATATATATATATATAAAAGTGAACATAGACGTCAACACTTAGAGGCAACAGTCTGTTTCATGCTATATGCAATCGTCAGTCCTGACGATTGCATCTAGCATGAAACAGACTGTCGCCTCTAAGTGTTGACGTC
>OZ010610.1:73487881-73490381 GCA_963932145.1 Acanthosepion lycidas
ATATATATATATATATTCATGTATTTACCCATATATATATATATATATATATATATATATATATATATATATATATATAGATATATATATATATATATATATATGGGTAAATATATGAATAAATAGCAGGACAGACTGGGGTCTATAACCTTGGGTGGCACCCTGTCTAGGAGAAGGAAAAACTATAAACCAGCCTAGAGAGAGTTAAGCTCTGTCAGGCTATCTTGAAACACCGCTTCTACTGTGCCTGCAGTACAAATGTAGCCCCTACGACTCTACGGCTCTCGGGACATATATATATATATATATATATATATATATATATATATATATATATATATATATATATATATATATATATATATATATATATATAATGAATAAATCATTTTCATGTATAAAGTTTCATCATTTTGTAACCTAAAGTGTAAAATTAGTAATATGTTTAAAAATTTGAAAATTTTACTAGCAAATATTTAATTCTTTTATTTGCTTCTGATTTTTTCGTTGTTTATCCTTACGACATATATTTCGTTGCAAATGTAATTGTCTTAAGAAACAGGATCTTCAGTTAAACATTTTCCCCAATTTCTCATCTATCTGTGTGTCAGAATCATAATCGCGTGTTTTGTAATTATCAAAGAAGGAATACATGTAAAACATTGTACGCTAGTTATCGCAGGAAGCCTTGTGAGATTGCCGCTGAAATTTAATTTTCGTCTTTTTTTTTTTCTTGACGATTTAAGTTGCTTACAATCGTAATATTTTCCCAGTTTTTATTTCTATTCGCATCAAACAAAAATAAAAAAAAAAAACAAAACATATATATTTAAGTTTAAAAGAGTGTGTCTGTGAATTAGACGTAATACTTTCTTAAAAATATATTCATGGTTGTCGGAAATCAAACACTGGTTTTGAAAAGACTTTGTTAATATTTCAACATCAACACATTCTAAACACCGATATAACCGTACATTGTTATATAAGTATTAGGTTGGTGCAAAAATAATGACGTAATAATGTCGTTTTTTGACGTTAAAAAATACGTCAAAAAACGACATTATTACGTCATTATTTTTGCACCAACCTAATAACACCTAATTACAAGCATTTTGAGAGCATTTTCTCGGCCTTAATATATACAGTCACAAGAATTTGACTGGAAAGTCTAGATTCCGAAAAATTGTATTTGTTAACTCCGTTCCTATTCTCTAAATTCTGTTTGTGTAATTTTTAATAAAACTTTTTTCTGCCTTAATTTGAAATGTCTTAGTCTTGAGTATTTGTGATATAACCAAAGAACGTATTGTAATTTAAACTTCCCCAGCAATACAGTTTTAAGTAAGAGAATTTCGTCCCTGACAAAGCAATAATTTTCATTTTGCCCCTATGTAAATATAAACATTTATCAAACAGTGAAGTCATGCTGTGTGAGACTGCATACATTGATAGATAGATAAACAAATTGAATAAAGAAATAATTATATTTGTAAAGTACGTATAAATATTTCTTTAATAATCTATTTTTAATTATGTAATACACAACGTAATGTAATACATCACAGGAATAGTTACATTAAAATTGGATGTTTTAAAACTTGTATCGCTATTGCGCGTGCGCGAACGCTCTCACACACGCACACACACACGCACGCATACGTACAGAAACACATTTATTTATGAAATTTTACTTATGATTATAAGAGGAGGTGCTGAAAAATTATCGGACTGACCCAGAAAGTAACTTTTTAAAAAAGCAAATAAATATGTAAATTAAGTAAAATATGAAATGGACAAAGTCCGACAATTATTTTACGACATTTTTATGTTTATACATTCTTTTTTTTATAAATACAAATACTCGATGCGTATTTTTTATAGATACAAATGCTCGATGCGTATCCAAATGTAAAAAAAAATGACATCACACATTGTGAAATGAACAAAGTCCGACAATTATTTTAAGACATTTTTATGCTCACGTTTGGATACGCATCAAGCAGATATGAATGTACATGAGAAAATCATGGAATATTGTAGTTTAAAAACAGTAAAATCGACCTTGCCGACCGAAACGCTCCTCTGTGGCGAAATCGGTTAAGAGCACGTCAGGCTAAATGACGGTTCCGTATATGATACAGGCTCGATTCTTGTCGGAGGACGCATATTTTCTATGACAATTTCTCAGACCTTCAGGTTGGTAGATGTTGTTAATACTGCCTATTATAAACAGAGCATTAACTTAAATATTTGGATCTATATAAAAAAAGAATGTATAAACATAAAAATGTCTTAAAACAAGTAATATATATATATATATATATATATATATATATATATATATATATATATATATATATATATATATATATGAAGAAAAGTATACGGAAAAAACAAACAAAAATCCTTATATGCAATTATGCTGTTTTAATGTTAATATGTCAACGTCGGACGTTTCGGTCTAATAAACCATCTTCAGGACATATTCATAAAATATAAT
>OZ010610.1:73495381-73497881 GCA_963932145.1 Acanthosepion lycidas
CAAAATTTTAAAGGTACATTAACCTAAAATCACTCGATGAATGTTATGGTCCTTGTTTTTAAAAATTATAAGCTGTATATGGACTTTCTTTAATACGCAAGTACTTTCGACTGTACATTCAGTCATCTTCAGGCAAGGAAATTATTTTTCTTTTTGATAAAATTCAGGTGGAATCCGAGACGAAAAAATTAAATCCAAATCGAAATTTGTTTAGTTTTTTTTAAATGTGTTATTGTTAACGGATACAAACTTATATTATATATATATATATATATATATATATATATATATATATATATATATATATATAAATGACCTTTTTCCACACATGCACACGCACATATTTACGTACATTTTTTTACACATATTTTATATATATATATATATATATATATATATATATATAAAGTTGAACACACGCACACATATATATACGTAAGTATAACCTTATATATATATATATATATATATATATATATATATATATATATATATAGTTAAATTACCCTTCTTTATATATGTATGTATTGTATCTATCTATCTATCTATATATATATATATATATATATATATATATATATATATATATATATATATATATATATATATATATCATTGTGCAGGTATGGTTCCTAAAATTTCGCTTGAGGATGAAACGGGACTAAACACCACAATTCAACTTAATTTTAATAATTATTTTGATGATTTCGGCTCTCGTTTTTGAAACATGAGAATTATTATGTAGCGAAGGAATCATATTTTTAAACAAAAAATATTATTATAATATATATATATATATATATATATATATATATATATACGCAAATATCTTTAACACAGTAGTGTTCGGAGAATATCCTCAGTGGAGTCTAATGGACAATGTAACAATTCTTGGTTTGGTTTGGTTTGGTTTGGTTTGTTTTGTTTTACGGTATATCAACCTCAATGGGTTATTTAATGCCAACAAAATTTTATTTCTGCTAATATTTTTTTAAAAAAATGTATTGCTGGTAATATTTTTTTTTTCAAAATTGTATAGCTGTTGATGTATTGCTGGTAATAATTTTTGCAAAGTATTCTGGTATTAAAACCTATTTTTACATTTTCATAGTGTTTTGATACCAATTTGTGGGTTATCTATATACCCATAGATGGGACCCTAACAGGTGCTAACACCCCTGGTCAGAATGAACCTAGGAACACCAGCAATTAAGAGATGGTTCCACACAACTAAAAACATCCTGATCAAAGGCCTTGCTGTTCGATGAAGTTTATCGTCTTACCCAGGACGGAAGAATTCTTGGGAAGATGTTTAAGTGCATTCCTGTATATGTAATGTTGTATATGTAATAAAAAGAATATAATATATTAGACATATATATTTTAAACCTATAATGGGGTATATATATATATATATATATATATATATATATATATATATATATATGACAAATATATAAAATGACTATTATTGAGTGAAAAATGATGCATTTAAATTAGATTTATCCAACTCAAATGACAAGATTCGTCCTTATCATTTTTTTTTTTTTATTAATGTCGTCCAATTTCCGAATAAGATGTTCCGCATCTCGATCCATAGATTTAGTCCGTCAAATTATATATATGGAGTTTTAAAAACTTCTTTAAAGAAATTTAAAACCGTTCTTCTATACGTGAGAACACACACACACATATACATATATATCATTACGTATTTTAGGGGTGGTCTATCTTAAATTCATACACAAACACACAGACATACACACGCATATATACGCAAGTATAGGATTGGTATATACGGAATAAATTCCAATGACCAATAATTACTATTCTTAAAAAGAGTGCTCAATACAGAGTAGAGAAAATATAATTATTAATTCGAAAATTATAACATAAATATGTTATTAAATATTTACAAAAGTAGCCATTTCGTTTCAACACTTCTGGTGTCTTATCAAGTGATGGTGCTGAATATAGAATAAAGGGTTATATATATATATATATATATATATATATATATATATATATATATATATATATGTATATATATATATTCTTACGTATATAAGATTAGTCTATTTTAAGAGTGGTCTATTTTAAATATATATATATATTAGGTTGGTGCAAAAATAATGTCGTTTTCTCACATAGTAACATATGTGAGAAAACGACATTATTTTTGCACCAACCTAATATATATATATATATACATATATATATATATATATATATATATATATATATATATATATATATATATATATATATATATATGGTGTTCCAACAACATGGACTGATTTTAAATGTGAATTAAATTTAAACGTCTAATGAGATTTTTTCTTTTTCTTTCAGATTTAGAGGACATTTGGGCGATATTATTTTTCACACATAGTTGTCATGACTTAAATAACATGATCCGATAGAGAAATAAGCAAATTTTCAACAATAACACTGATTTATTTACTACTGCCTTTGATCCGACTTAATGAAACAAACTTAT
>OZ010610.1:73525381-73527881 GCA_963932145.1 Acanthosepion lycidas
CTTTCCCAAGGGTATTGGAGCTTAGATAAATATAACAAAACCAACTCAAATTTGAAATCGGCTCTCTGGCTTCCATTTCGGGGTTGTTTAACCATTACACTGGTCGCATATCGAAGCTTACACTTTTTCCCAAAGTAGTCCCTCCTCTTGGTTCTGACCAGGTTCAACTTTGCTTAACTTCGGTGATCGTACGTGAAACAGTTGTTTCAAAGCGATATGGCATCTTACATTGGTAAGAAATATAACTAAATGTCCAGTTTGCATATATCGGTGTAAGTAAATCTATACGGGGAGATACTGAAACGTTCTCATCCCAACCGGGAAGCGATCTAAGAAAAAAAGGATCTGATGGTTGGTTATTTGTAGGGAAAGGGACCTTGTTGAGAACTTATCAGCGACCTCCCGTATGTGCATAAAACTGTGGGGTGTAAATACGGATTTTGCAATGAAAGTGCAAAACACAAGGAAGAAATGAGATTAGACCAACACACATAAAAATTTCGTTGACATAGGTAAAAAATGATTACGCTTCTGTTGTTAGAGAACTATTGCTACAAGCCATAACAAGTGGGTTCGATTCTGACAGAGTGCTCCTTAAAAGTGGCGGGAATTACATCCACCGTTTAACTGCACTCTAATAACACATAAATACATCCATTCATATGCATATATATATATATATATATATATATATATATATATATATATATATATATATATATATATATATATATATGTATATATATATATATATATATATATATGTATGTATGCATGTATATACATATGTATGTATGTATATATGTATAGATAGATACGCAGACTGAGATAGATAGATAGATAGATAGATAGATAGATAGATAGATAGATATGAACAGACTAACATAGATAAAAAAAGAACAGATTGACAGAGATAGATAGATAGATAGATAGAAAAGAACAGACTGACATAGATAGATAGATAGATAGATAGATAGATACATAATCAAACGTATTGTTTCACAATACTTACACTTTTTTAATTTTTAATATTTGCAGTTTGTTTTACAATTGTCAGAATTTTAATCATATTTTAATCGTTGCTAACACAAATTATTATTATTATTATTATTATTATTATTATTATTATTATTATTATTATTATTATTATTATTATTATTCCAAAACGGACAACGAAGCCTTTTATTGAGTTTCTATTGGCGTTGAAAAACAAATCCTTTGATGTGTGATGTCCTTGTTTGTTCTTTTAAGTAAAATACATTTTTAAACGAAGGATCGCTCGCAGTTGCATAAGTATTATTTTCTAAATATTTCTATGTACATTAGCAGGAATTGTTATGCAATGTATTGTTGGTGACCAATGAAAGGAACGGATATGGATATATATATATATATATATATATATATGATAATGAACAAATAGGAAACGTTTGTAAATCTAACATTTTTACTTTCTTAAAGCTTCATTAGATAAAGAAAAAGAAAGAGAAGAGATATTTTTATCTTAAATAAACATTTCCTGTGTATTCCTTATCCTATCATTCTCTTAGATTGCAATCCGTATTTGACACCAAATTCACACACACACACACATATATATATATATATATATATATATATATATATATATATATATATATATATATATATATATACACACAAAGGTGATAGGATATAGTGGAAAAGCCCTTAAATATGCGTTTCGCTAATGTTAGAATGAAAGACAAAACTGTGTGTAAGGAAAACAAAATTGGGACATTTGGGGATATGGTCGTTGGTTCTGATAAGGTAATTTAATTTATTGCCCCTCTTATCCTCAAAATTCCCAACGCATTTTCCTTATTGTTGTCTTTCATTCTGACCTGCTTGAAGAAGACGAAACTACCTGACCTCGTTGAAACGCGTCGTTTATATATTTTTTTTAACCTTGTGTCACCATTTTCACTTTTGTTTCATATACTATTATACATTAACACTCCACCTATATATATATATATATATATATATATATATATATATATATATATGGCGGGTAACGGGTAAATGTAATTAATACTGTTTAATTAAAGAATAGAGCATTTACTTAAATAAGCGTATTCATAAAAATAACGTGTAAACAGAAAATATATTAAATATTTGTCGCATTTAATCCATTTCCTATATATATATATATATATGTGTGTGTGTGTGTGTGCGTGTGTGTTTGTGTCTGCGTGCGTGCGTGTGTGTGTGAAAAGATGCACGCTCAAAGTACCGACTCTATCAACCATTTTTAAATATATATGATAAAAAATAAGCGTATCCATAAAAATAACGTATAAACACTAGATATATTAAATATTTGTCGGATTTAATCCATTTCCTACGATATGTGCGTCTGTGTGTGTGTATATATATATATATATATATATATATATATATATATATATATATATATATATATATATATATATATATATATATATATGCGCTTATAAAATACTTCACGAATTGATGAAAT
>OZ010610.1:73535381-73572881 GCA_963932145.1 Acanthosepion lycidas
TTTTTTACCCCTCCCTTCTCTTTCTTTTTCTTCTTTTATTTTCTGCGCTCTCTCTCTCTCTCTCTCTCTCTCACACACACGTATGTGCACTAGTATATAGCCACATACACATGCGTGACTAAATGTTGGTTGGATGTATGTTCTTAAGATCTTCATTACTTTCTGTTCGTTTTAGCATTTCTTTAAAAATTCTTCCCGGTCATTTCGAAAAATCATTCCTTTTCCTTCGTTGACCTTTCTTTTTACACCATTTTATTCTTTTGTTAAAGTTTTCCGATTTTTATTTTGTTTACTTTTTTTGCTTTAAGTCTTTTGTCTTGTTCATTCGTTCTTTTGCAATCTCCTTTTCGTTTTTTTTTTTTTTTTTTTTTTTTTTTTCTTTTTAATATCCACTTTGCGATTTGTAGTTCCTCGTAAAAATAAGACGTATGTCATAACAGGACGTGTTCAGACAAAAGTCCAAACACGAATTTCTGAGCGTAATTCAATGCTAAAATTTGTTTCACTAAAATATAAAAGCAAAAATGTTTTAAAACGAGGAAAATAATTAGAAAATCAGAAAAGTTTGGGCGGTGGGTAGGGAAATTTTTTTTCTTTTTTGGGGGGGTGGGGGTGGGGAGACAAGGTAAGACAAATGTTACGAAAAATACCTCAACGAAAGTTTCATAGACAACAAAATTATTTTTTTTTCTTTCAATTTTTTTTTTAACTTTTACTTTCTTTTTTTTTTTTTTTTTTCTTTTTTTTTAAACATTATTTAAAATCGATGTTGTTCGTTCGGATCCTTTTTAACTTTGTTGTGCAAACTTGTTCCCATTCGACAGAAAAAAAGATAATCATTCATTTTTTTTTTTTTTTTTTTTTTTTGGTTGGTTGGTATCATAGAGGGGAGAGAAACGATGAATATTAAAATTGTAACACCCAGAATCCCCCCCCCCACTTTTTGTGCACGTATTTATAGGAGAGAAAAGGAATGAATAACTTCTCTATAGATTAAAAACACAAGAAGTATGAATAGAAATTGAAATTGAATGAGTATGTGTATAGGTGTGCTAATAATAATAATAATAATAATAATAATAATGACAACATAAACAACAACAGATGATGCTAAAAACAGTTTTAAAGAGAAAATGGGGGATGAAAACCGAGGAGCAAGAAAAGGAAAAATTAAGTGATTTGTATATGAGAAACAAATGACAGAACTAATGAATCCGACAAAATGAAAAGAGAAAAATAAACGTCACCCCCTCAACAAACGGGAGAGAGAGAGAGAGTGAGAGAGAGGGGGAAGAGAGAGAGAGAAACTAAAAATATATTTTCTTTCTTTTCTTTTTTTAAATTTTAGATCATCAATCAGATTACAAAATGCAGAGAAAGAAGAAAAACAGAAAAAGATGTGAGATTTGAATTGATCGCTTTCTTAGGGTCAGTTTGTAAATAAGAAACCAAATTAAACTAAAAAAAAAAAAAAAGAAAAAATAATAAAAAAAACTTCCATTACTTACCAGAAAAAAGTATGATAAAAATAAATTAAAAAAAAAACATCTCACGTGTGTATGTATTTATGTATACATCTATGTATAACGATAATAATAAAAATATTTTTGTTCTGAAATCGAGAAAGAAATTAAAATTTAAAAAAGGGGGGAAAAAAAAAAAAAAAAGTGAATAATCTGGAAATGCACACACGCACTTGATGCGAAGTGCGCGCACACACGTACACAGGGGCAAAAACACATTTGCTCAAAAATGAAACTTCGACTGACTACTGTATACGGGAAGAAAAAGAAGAGAGAAAAAGAAAGCACCAACACACACACCCGCTCACAAATAACACGAATGATAAAAAAAAAAGAGGAAAAATGCAAAAAAAAAAAAAAAAAAAAAAAAAAAGGAAATCGTTAAATTTTGCCCGAGTAGCCAAAGGCGGCTGCCACTGAAAAATGAAGAGAAAGAGAAGAGAAGTGCTTCCACCCCTTGTGTCAAAAATAGACTTTACCGCCGAGGAAGGTCACTTACATCAACCTATATTACGGGCCATCACGCTCTAATTGACCGTCATATTTCTCAGTGGACAGGCGCGGTTTATTTATATTTCATATGTATACATGTAGAAAAAAGAAGAAGAAGAGAGTCTATTTTGTAGATAGAATTAAAAAAAAGGGGGAAAAAGAAGAAGAAAAAAAAGGAGAGCAATAGATTCGATCACTTTCTATCTATTATCGAAAAAAAATCGATCTTTCGGGTTTTAAACAATTGCTACACAAATATTAACACGCTGTCTGCTATACTTTTGCAGATTAGTCCTTTTTTTTTAGTTCTTTTCCTCTCTTCAAGCTTTTTTTCTTAGCTTCATTATCCTCCGAGTTGAAAAATCTGTGGCTGTGCGTTGTACAAAACCCCGCTCTCCCTTCCCACCCTCCCTCTCTCTCACGCCCCCCACCTTCCCCCGCCAAACTCTGAACTTATACTGCCTGCATTTGCACCCTCGCTTTCTCTTTCTCTTTCTCTGTCCTTCTTTATCTCATTCTCTCTTCTTTTTTTTTTTTTTTGATACTTATCCCTATTCTTTGCTCTCTACACTCTCTCTTTCTTCGCTCTCCCTTCCTCCGTCTCCTCCTCTTCCTCCTCCGCCTGCCCCCTACCGCCACTAACTTTTTACATGGTTTGGAAGCTTCGGCGAGATCAGTTTGACGAGGGCAGTATTTTCATATAGCCACCGCCTCTTTCAGTGGCTAGGTTGACGTTACCAGCGTTCAACGTTTCCACTGTCCACTGTCAAACGGATTGTGAATCGTAAAAAGGGTCTCTTACAAGTTTGGGGCCACGGACATCGTAGTCTTGTTGACCCCCAGGAGGCGGAGTGTTATTTTTTCTTTTATTTCAGTTTTTTATATATATAAATAATATATTTATATATATATATATATATATATATAAATATAATAATAACAACAATATATATATATATATATATATATATATATATTAAGATAATATATATATATATATATATATAAATATATATATATGTAATATATATGTATCTACATATATTTCTCTAAGATCTTACACGCGCGCACCTTTTTTTTTTTTTTTTTTTTTTACCTTTTTACCCGAATACGTTTTGACAAACCCGTAATTTTTGTTACTGTTCGCGTACATTATTTGCGCGACTAAAGAAGATGTACTACATATAGATCTATACTTATGTAAACACGCACCCATACACTTATACATAAATATATACACACACGCATTGGCTATTGGCTTTCTGTCGATCCCCTTCTCCATGTTTGCCTCCCTTCCCCAGTTTTTTCAGTAAAAATTGAGGTGTTGACTCCTACTGACCCCACCTCTTCCAAGTGGTCACCCAGACGGCCAGTGGATAAGAATCGCGCCAGTTGGACCTAAAGCTTGAGACCGCTAAAACCCAAAAAACGGAAGGACCGGACCGGAATAACTACTTTTATTTATTTATTTATTTTTTTTTTTGTGTGTTTCAATTACAAGTCAACCTGGTTTAATACTACTACTGTTTTATATATATATATATATATATATATATATATATATATATATATATATATGTATGTATGTATGTATGTATATATATATATATATATATATATATGTATATAAAAAGAAAAAAGGGAAATAATAATTTAAAAAAAAAAAATTAAATTAAAAAAAAAAAGTGGAAAAAAAGTGGAAAAAGTTCTCCCCCCCAAAAAAGAAGGAAGGAACCAGGCCCCCTAAAAAGAAAAGGGGGGGAAAAAAGTGAAAAAAAAAAAAAAAAAAAAAAAAAAAGAAAGAAAAAAAGTAGGTGGAGTCATTCATTCTTGCAGGTGATTTGGGGAAAGCTTCCCATGATTCCGCGGCAGCGTCGGCCATATTTGTTGTTAATCTTTGTCCAGATGTAAGACCCACAGTTTGGATCAAGATATTTTTGAAGCTGTTTTTACAACACCATGTCACGGAGGAAACAGGGCAAGCCACAGCAAAGAAAAACGGTTGACTCATGTAAGTACTTGTTGTTGTAGGCTCTGGGTCCCCACCCAGATATTGTTTTCATTTGTTATATTTATTTCCTAAAAGTCGGAAGGTCCCCGGTTCAAGCCCGGAGGCGACCGTGTCCTTTTTTTTTTTTTTTTTTTTTCGTATCTCGTCCCTACGATCATTAACCATCTCTCTACCTTTCATCACTTTTTCAATTCGATCCCCAAAACCTATAGACTGACCATTTGTTGTTATTTATTACTATTTATTTACATTTTTATCTCTTTTTTCTTCTCTCTATCTTTTTTTTATTTTTATATTCCCTTCTTAAGTAGCGAAGCATTGTTTATCTGCGGCGAGGAGGAACTCCCGCACTTATTTCGATTGTAGATATACATTTTTAAATGAAAGATGGAATTTGTAGGTAACCACTGCAAAGATCGGGTCAGGATTTTGATATATTACTAAGAAATAAGACTGAAAGACGAGCTCGTTGGATCTAAGCCGAGGCAGATGACCACATGCCAAGCGACAAGACTTTTTAGCACACACGCACCAAACGAGACGTCATAGTCGGGTAACTTACGCAATGTCTTACTGTAAATCTTACTGTACATAAGAACTTAATCGAAACAGACAAATATTGTTATTTTAAATACTTGCTCGAATGGTTAGATAGAATTTGTTTTATTCTTTTAAAGAATTCATTCATTATTTTTGTATTTATTTATTTTTACGTATATTTACCCACCCACACGGAACTCGTGCACACGGGTCATAAAAGCGCTTTGCTGTGTACACCCACTTACCAATTAAGTTTTATTTTAACATTATACTTAAACTGTAAATTTTAAACAATAAAGATACGTTTTAGAATATCTGTCATTGATTATAATTATTACATATAGCTAGCCGCACACCTGAATAATTGATAGATCTGGACAACAATGAATGTTTTACGCACATACACACACGTGTTTTAACCATGTCTCTTACGATTTCATACGAAAAACCTTTCATCTGTTTACTTACTTATATTCTGGTATTTAATTAAGTTCCTGTTTATTTTCTCTTATCTAATGCGTGAGTGCAAATTATTCTAAGGCCACTTATAAAACCTTTTACAAAATGGACAAATCACTGTTTAGCTGCACACACGCAAACTTGTGTGATTTCTCTCTCTCTTTCTTAACAACATAATCTAATTGCATTTAAATGCATGTTTTTTGCATGTTGTAGATTACAGGCGACCATCTCCTTCTTTATAATTACAGTGTACACATAGAGACATACAGAGAGTATGTCCGTTTTTAGTGAAATATGGGTGGATGTTGTGTAGTGGTCACTTTTCATAGCGCGCGCACTCACACACCTCATGAAGAGCACACGAGGATTTTCTTTATTTTTTACACCTAAGCACACAACTTTTATCATTATTATTATTGTTGTTATCATTATTTTGTTGTTATTTACTTACTTGTGACATAATATAAGCCTCCCCGTTATTGTCGTCCAATATATATCTATCTATCTATATATATATATATATATATATATAATATATATATATATACACAAGTTTAAAAAAAAATCTGATTGCGCACACACGCAGAAAGTGACCTTTTTAATATTTGCTAATGTCTTTAAATACATATTTTCCTAAATAAGTAATTTTCGATGTGATTTTAAATTCCTTTCAAACGTTATGTAATAGATTATATATATAATATATATATATATATATATATATATATATATATATATATATATATATATATATATATATATGTATGATTCCTACTTTGTGGTAGTGTCGTAAGCAATTCTCATCGACCTTGTTTTTTTTTTTCTCTCTTATGAAAGCTTTCCAAAACCGATTGTTGTCCATTTAGTGACATACCCAAGTTTTGATTACTGTTTAATTTATAATTATATTGTTTCTTGTACTATTAGGTTATGTGTGTGTGTAAATACTTTTTAGGTCCCTTATTTTGTAAATTAGAGTTCCTTAAAATAATAAACTTACTTCATCTCCTGTCCCTAGAAATAAAAAATTCTTAACTACACGTGGTTTTTAGATTTGCGTGTGTTTCGTTTTTACTATGTAATGAAGTTGAAATATATGATAAATATTTAGCTTGAAATATTTGGTCTTTTCATTGAAAATAGGCCTTAATTTGTTTTCGTAATCTTCTTAAAAGATATTAATTTTATTGTCATCAGTGTGTGTCCGAAATACACTTATGTCCAATACCTCCGGCCAATACTTGGTTTTAGTTTGTTTGTTTTTACCTTTTCCTCTTCTTATTCGTTTCGTATTTTCACTGTAAGGATTTTTTTTTCTTTTTGTTTTTGCTTTCTATAAGATTTTTTTTAGAATCAAAGATTTTTAAATATTTCTATCAACATTTGAAAGATCAAAGGTCTCTAAGCATTGACCAGTACTTTTTAGTTTTCTCTATAATTTCGTTTTTAATAAGCAGGGCTTTATTTTCAAACACACACACAAAAAAGTACATTATTTTTCTTCAAAGTTTTCAGGGGGGAAAAAAGAAAACTAATATTCTTTTAAATGGCAAATTGTATCAAATACCTTTGGAAATTTATTAATTTTTGAATGTAGCTGTCATAAGCATATTTTTATTAAGTTATCATTTCTGCAAGATTAAAATTCTTTATTAATATTTTAATTTCGTCTGATGACCACTAAAACATTTAGCTATTTTCCCCCAATTGATATTTTTACAGTCATTTAAGTTTTGTCCACTATTGACAAGTTAACTGGACAGTTCATTATTAAACTTCTTTGACCCTTTTTAGACAATAAGCTGGTTACTAAGTTGAACTACATTTTAAATTTAAAAATGTTTATTTAATCTTTATTTGGAAAAATAATGACAATTCTTTGACATTATTCTGGAATGCGTTTTAAACCTAATTTTGGAATCACCCCCTCCCTCCCCCACTTCTTTCATTGACACAAATTGGACTTTAAAAAAAATGGTAAATAATTCTTTTATTTAATCTGATGGTCGGATGTTTTTTTAGCAGTTCTTTGTCAGAGGTCAGGTTTTTGTTCATCGCGTCACCAGAAGTGTACTTTGACCTCTTCATAGATAGAGTACTCTTGTAGTTTTTTTTTTTTTTTTTTTTTTAAATGAAAAAAAAAAAAAAAATAGGCTATTTTCATGCATTTAATTTTCTAGTGATTATGAACCGTTCTAGTGATTAGAATGATTTTTTTTTTAAATAAATTTCAAAATCGTAATAATAATTCACTATATCATTTCACTTGGTGAAATGATATCATTTTTAAAGAACGTAAAAGATCTTTTTTTCCCCTGAACCAGCACCACGTGTAAAATATCTTTCACAAGATCGCTTACTAGACAAGTTTGCAATACATCTCTATATTGAAACTTATTACCACATCCAACCATTCTGAACCATTATAAAATTGTCAGATATGATATGATCGTTGTTAACATTGTCCCGGGCTTCTTCATCTCATGTTGAGCATGAAATGACCAACCTCTTGTTTTTATTTGGTTACGTATATTCACGCACACAAATACATACATACATATATTATATATATATATATATATATATATGTATGTATATGTATGTAAGGTTGGTGCAAAAATAATGACGTATTAATGTCGTTTTTTGACGTATTTTTTTAACGTCACAAAACGACATTATTACGTCATTATTTTTGCACCAACCCTATCTATCTATCTATCTATCTATCTATCTCTATATATAGATAAGGTTGGTGCAAAAATAATGTATGTATGTATGTATATATATATATATATATATATATATATATATATACATATATATATATATATATATATAAATGACATTTAAATTAAAAGTGTCATTTTTAAGTAATTGTAAAAAGTTTGATGATAGGGATCACGAGACACTCAGTATCTCGTGATCCCTGTCATCAAACTTTTTACTACGTGTGATGCTTGGTTGTAAAAATGTAAATTAGCTTTTACTTAAAATATGAATGAATGCTGTGTATAATAAGAAGTTGAATAAACTTTTTGATACAACTTGTGAATTCATTTTTAAGCTAGGAATACATATCATTTTTATAACTTCTAAATTAATCTTAGAAAAATTAAACTTTTTAAAATTGTTTTTGATATTATGCACAAAAATATTTTGTGTATTTGTGTGTGTGTGTGTGTAAACCTTAAATAAAAATCAAGTCTTGGAGGGACACGTGTTTTTTGTAATTTTTTTTTTTGCTTATTAGATGGGAGTTTGTTTTATTTTCGTGCAAGCTATGTTTAAATTTAATTTTCGGTTTTTGTCTTAATAACATTGTTTACCAATATGTGTGTTTATTTTTTCATGTTGATATTATTTTAAATTTAAACATCTTTCAAAGAATTTTCACATTCTTTATCCTAATTTTAGACCAATTTTCCTGTCGGTTGTTTCACTCTTGCAATGTTTTTTTTTTTTTTTTTTTTTTTCAAGTGTCTCTAACTTAAGTATAGATTTCTTTTGTCTGACATCTACATTACATTCGATATTTGAGTTTGTTTTTGCTTATACACATCTGACCCAGAGATTTAAATTAACGTAAACATGTCTATGTAGAGATGTTTATTTTATTTGTTAAAAGAACTAGTTCCGTTTTTTTTTTTTTTTATTTATTTATTTATTTTTTTTATTCTGTTTTCCTTTGGAATTGGTGTGTGATTCTGATGTAACTGACAATGCAATCTATATCTCGTTCAGTGAACTTACATTGGTGGGGCATTTTGCTAAATTGTCAACTTTTAATTTTATTTTATCTCAGGATATCATTAGACATTTTATATATCATAATAAAGGAAAATAGTGGGCGTCTTTTAAAAAATCTGGGCATTGGATGTATAGTGGCAAAATGTCCTTCTGGCTGTTCAATTCTTTCTTGACCTTTTTTTACTTTTCACTCGCCCAAAAAACTCTTTGGTCCTTTTTTTGTTTGTTTGTTTGCCAATCCCAATTCTATATTTCCACTTGGGTTTCTACATTGTTAAACCAGTTCAACATTTATTCTTTCTTTGCGCTTGTGTTAAATATTAAAAAAAACACGTACATAGACAAAAATCTATTCTAGGTGTACATTTCATTTTTTGTAATACACGAAGATTGGCGTGCTTTGTGTATTTATAAAACCATTTCTATGCGTGTGTGCCATAAAATCCAATAGTATATTTATTTATTTGATATGAAAAACGTGTGTGTATAGCTGGTTGCCTGAGCACTACACGCGCTATTAAGTGTGCTTTTTTTTGTGTATTCCATTATTAACACATCACTTACATACATACTGCCGAGCTAAAAAAAAAAGAAAAAAGAAGATGTATTTAGAGATCTGATGACCAGTCCATCCCTGGTCGACTGAAGGAAGAGAAAAATCGATTTCTGTATTAAAAATGATGATACCAAAAAAGAAGTGAAGCATTTTTATTAGAAGATATCTCTTTTGCCCATCTCTATACAGACCGCACACACGCATCTACATTGTGCGTGTGTGCGCGGTTTTTTGTTTTTGTTTTGTTTTTCTTTTTTACTCCGTCCGTAGTAAAAATATCTCCCACCCCGCAAAATGTCTCGCATTGTCACATTGTGTATCGTGTTTTTGTTTTTTTTTTATCTCTTTTTTTTTAAGTTTTTTTTTTTATTGGATATCTCTATTAAAAATACCCCCCAAAAAACCGTTTTTAGTCCTTAATTAACTGCATTTTAAAAACTTATCCCTTATTTTGGTTTATCTTTGTACACCCTCCACCCGCAAGAAAAAAACAAATCTATTTTTTACTGTTCCAAATAATAATAACAAAAAGGATATTTTTAATAATTTTCAACACTAGCTTTATTCTCTCTCTTCATTGTATTAAAAAAACTTTCAAAAAAGAGAAAAAAAGAAAGAAAACAGCTCTTGAAAGAAAAGGGGAAAAAAGGTGTGTCTGATTTTCTACAGAACAGTTTACGATAATACGATGATCACGTGACAAAACATCCCTTCTCGTTATTTCATTTTGTGCTTTAAGTGTATTTTAATAAGGAAGTTTGAAATATAAACTAATTATTAGTGTACTAAAGAGAGAGAGAGTATATAATTAGTTTTTTTTTTTTTTTCTTTTACCCTTTTCTAAATTTTACGTCATCGAAAAAAAATAAACACTACCTTCTTTATTTTTTGGGGGTGAGGAGACTGTCACTTAAAAGTAAAACAAAGTATAATTCTGATATGAGGCATGTGAAAAAATAAACTTGTGTTTGCTGACCAAAAGATATTGTATATTGTTGTCCGTTTTATCCCAACGTTGCCTGTTCCTTCTTTCTCTCTCAGATGAAACAGTAAAGCAGGTTTTGTTTTGTTTTGTTTTGCATAATATTACAATTCTGGTATGGGATAAGACAAGAATCATATTTTCTATAGGCAATGTTGTTTTTTTTTGTCAATTTTTCATTTAAATACCACCAAAGAATTTTAATTAGATCTCTCTACCATTCGCACTTATTGTTAAAAATCTAGAATTTGGTATATTTTTGGGTTTTTTTTTTAAGGGTTATATTTTAATTTTATCTACAAGGTTTTCTTCGCTCAAGTTAAAAACTAAGGAAGATTTGGACATCCCGAACCAGCACTTGTATTGAATTCCTCTGTGATTTCAAAAACATATACGTCTTTCTCCAGTGTCTTTATAAATAAATAGACTGTCTAATTTCTCCGGCGAAAGGAAATAAAGGCCAATGTCCTATGGGAATTAATGGAAATGAAACTTATTTTTCACGTAACGTAGTTCGTTGTTGTTGCTTTTGTTCTCTCTCTTTTTTTGTCTCTTTCATTTTTAACACTCTATGTTTTTATAATATAATCTAGATATTATGTTACTTACGGCCATCCGTATTTTGGCCTTGTGTCAAACGAGTCACGTTAAGTCCACTTGCCTTACAGTTACACAAACACAGAAAGGAAAACTATTTTACACACATTCGCATTTTAATAACATATTACTTTTTTGACGTTAATTCGATTCTTATATATATATATATATATATATATACACACACACACACACACACACTTCTGTTCAGTCGTTAATTAATCATAAGTATAGTGCTGTAGCTTTTATGATCCATTTAATTTTATATCAATTCATGATTTAGAAACACATTATCTGGGTTAGAAAGTTGTTTTGGAATGTATAGATGTTTTTCGTGATTTTTCTTGTGAATTTTCCCTCAATTCTATTTCCTCCTTGTCTCTGAGATTTTGGTCAATTTACCGACCAGAAAAGAATGTAAAAATAAGGTTTCTTTAACTAACATCTACTGTAGTACATTAATATTTAAAAAAAAAAAATGAAGTTTATATTGTCATATCCTAATTTTGTTTTTAGACACGCACTACAAAAAAAACCCCAAAAAACTCTTTTGAGTCTTTTCCCTCTTATTAAAAAAAGGTGTTTTCCATTACTGAATATTTAAGGAACACCTGCTAAAAATATTAGTGAAATATTTCTAATGTCATAATAACTTTTTATTCTACTAAGGGTTTTTTTTATATTTGTAAATATTTTATGTAATATGAAAACCCTGACACTCGTGAAATAGCTTTACCAAATTTGTAAAATAAAAATATTCGGAATATGAGCAATAGAAAAAAAAAGTTACTATTTCTTTACTTCTTATTTAATCTTAAAGGAAGTTTTATTTTTTGTTTACACTCTCTTAAATTCAATTTTGTATTTATTTAAAAAAGATAATGTTTATTTTTAAAGAATACGTACTTTGCAATTTCAAATTAGGTTGGTCTTCGAAATTTGGCAGCTGACGAAAATTTAATTTCAAGAAAATATAAAATTGTTTCTTTGGGTGGGGGGAGCAATTCTGGTAAAATATTTTTAACTAAAGCAATTTTTAAGTCTCAGAATACCAGAAAAAAGTCGAAATGTTGAAAGAAATATTTGAAAATAGTGGGTGGGGTTGTCTAAGGGATTGACGATTCCTGGTTTGCCAAGATTTGACCGTTCGTTTAATTTACATATGTAAATGGAAGCTACTGCTTTTTTCTTTTATTAAAAAACGAAACACAAGTAAAGCGAAAATGGATTGTTGTCGTTAATTCATAAATACATTTATGTATATTTAATTTAAAATTAGTTTTTTTGTTTTTAATTCATTTCTTTTATATTCTGTAAAAACTGCTTCATCGCTTGGTTTTTTTGTTTAATTTATTTTTTTTAAAAAAATGGACTAGAATTCTATTGTGTGAATAATGCCGCCTTGTTACGTTCGTGTTATTTTTGTTTAGATAACATTTTTTAATGTTTCATTTAAAATTATTTTTATTTCTAATTTAAAATTTAATTATTAAAAAAATAAATAAAGGCCAAGTATTTTTTTAAAATTGATTTCTTTAAATAATCAAAATGGTCAACATATTGCCTTGTTTTACTGGTCTGTGACCTGGTCGAAGAGACATAAAATCTATTGTGTTTTATAGGAATATTTTGAAAATTATATATATTTTTGAAAACTTAAAAAAATTAGTATTTATTTTAATAAAAACCAAAATAATTATAAATTTATGACAAAAAATATATATATTTAAAATAAATACTAGCCCAAAATTGTAACTTAGCCTGATTTTTTTTATTTATTATTTATTTATTTAAATACACTACAATACAATCCCTTTAATTTCCAACACAATTCATTAAAAAAAAAAGTTCAATTCTGTTCTAAAAATGTCTTTTTACATTCTCGTCATTTGAAAATACCGAAAAAGGTATTTCTTCCTTGTCTTTATTTTCCTTCTTTTTTTTTTTTTTTTCATTTATCATTGAATTTTTTTTTAAACCACCCCCTTTCTTTTTTTTCCACTGCATTGTTTCTTCGACATTTTTTTATATTTTATTAAGGCATTTACTTTTTTGTTTTGGTCTCAGGAATTCTTGGAAGTTGTGTAGTAGTAGAAAATAGTTCTGCTGCCCCCCCCCCTCCACTTCTTTCCAGCTCAAAATACGTAATTTCATCTCTCTTCTTTTATATCACTGACACACACACATACACACACTTATTTGTATTTAAAGACGAGTGGACATCGTTTTTTTGGGGTTTTTTTTTTCTCTTCTTTCCCCGTTTTTTTTTTTCTTCCTCTCTCCAGCATCTTTTTGATCCTTCCTAAGACAGTCTTTTTTTTTTGTTTTTTTTTTTTTAATATCGATTTTTTTGTCCATCCATTCTTCGTCATCTCATTACTACTTTTTTCTCTCTATTCTTCTTTTCAAACTCATTTAGACAGCATTTCCAGGGTTTGGGTTTTTTGAGGTTTTTTTTTTTCACTCCCAAATTGTCCCTTAAATTATTTATATCCGTTTTGTTTTTTACACATTCGTTTAATTTTTATAGTCATATTTATTTAAATCTGTAAAAATTAAATTTCTAATTTCTTGGAAATGTACATAAATTCTAAATTTTTGAATTATTTTTGCAAACATTAGTGTTTTTAAATTTAACTAAATTTGAAATAATTAATTAATTAATCACTATTTTTAATGCAAAATTAATTTTTAATTTAATCTTAAAGTTAATATTTTTTATAAACTTAAAAATACAAATTCAATTAGTTTAAATTAAAACATTTATTAGGCAATAGCCGTAGTGTAAATAAAAAAAAAGTCTTATTTGTTATTGTTTTCTAACAGTAACACGTACTTGTTCTTTTCTCTCTGCTTGAAGTAAGAAGCTAATTTACGCTATAACATTTTATATCTTGAATAATTTCAATTTCAAGTAGTAATCTACTCTCTACTGTCGAGAGATGTTGATGAAGATGTGTGTGTGTACAAAATGGGCATACAGACACATATATGGAGATAAAGAAAGATAGATAATAATAGACTAGTTGTCCCGTCCGTCAACATGATTCTATAATGTCTTGTATATATGGTTGTATATAGAGATAAAACACACACACACACACACACAAAACAAAACAGTAAGATTGAAATAGAAAGAAACAGAGTTAGTGATAGAGGGGGTGGAGCCGAACTTCTATTTTTTTTTTTCCAACGCCTCATATTGTAAATGTATATTTCGTTAGAGAATCTATTCTGATGATGAAATCATTTAAAAAAAAAAAAAAAATTACATTACAATGAAGCAAAATTTTAAGTTAACCTAGATCTTTAATGATAAAAAAAAATGCCTTTGTATGAAAGCTTCCTTCTATATTATTGCTAATGTTACTTAGCAATAAACATTCGACAAGACTGGAATGGGCCGGTTCTTGAATTTTTATTTATTTACTGGTTTTTTGTTTTTTGTTTTTTTGGAGGGGGTATACACTACACAAGAAGCGAGATTGAGCATTTTTTTTTTAATTGTAATATGAGGCAGGATAAAAAAAAAACCCCAGGATTTATAGTCCTCAGGCTTTTTTTTTTTTAATATAAAAAACTTTTTGCCCCCTCCTTCTTTCATCCATCTATGCAACATCAGTGTTGTTATCGTTTTCTTTTCAGTTTTACTGTCGTCCCATCACTAGAAAATACGAAATACAGATGCATAGCTTTTGTAATTATGCTATATAAGAAGCAAAGAAAATACAAAGAGGCAATAGATGTTTTACTTTTGTGGTAGAGACCGGGCACTTTCAAAGAGGTCTGTCTCTTTTTTTTTTTCCACTGGACACTGACTTCACTCCACTATATTGGTCCTCTTTTCCCCATGAGTCATAGTGTGATTTTAATACCTGACCTAAACCGTAGAGGACCCCAGACACATAATGGCTACACAGAGGGTATTGCTAGGCAGGTCACGCCTTCAGGTTGTGTAATTTTAGATAAGCAAAGGTCAGATTTTGCAGGACTGGCACGTCGAGAAAATTAGAAAGCTTCTTCTCTCCCCCCACCCTCTCTATTTTTCTCTTTACTGGCCTACAATATATAGGTTAGCTCGTCTTGTCCTGTCTCATACGTCCTTTTTATTACCCCACTCCCTGCTTGCTTGCTGACTGGCTTGCTCGCTGGCTGGCCAAGCCGTGGTGGACCGAGGAAGGCCACATTCACAAAATAAAAGTTTAAAAAAATGTAAAAAAAAAAACAAAAAAACCCAGGGTGTAGTAGGGGGGAATACATGAAGGCTTTTTTAATTGTCTTAACAATGGATTTCTTGAATCTTTTCAGTATTCGACTGGACATGTCTTTTTTTTTTCCACTGTGCGACTACACGCACATGTACACACTGAACTTAATTTCTTTAAAGATTAACCGAACCAAAAAAAACAAAACAAAAACTTTTCTAGTATCATTAACTAACATATATTATTACATAATAATAACGTATTAAAAATTATTACTTTTTTTTTGTCTGTGACTTTTTTCTAGTTAAATAAAATGCCACGTGTTTTTTTTTTATGTAAGAAAACTCTGAAAAATCGCTTAGAGGGTTGCTCCAGAGAAGTACTTGGACAAACCTATAATTTAACAATGACATGACAGTCAAATTGATGTTGTTTAAAGTGTTAGCTAAATGACTGTCGTAAAAGGTCGAGGAAGATTTTTTTTTTTTTTTTTTTTTGCTTTTAATTTTCATTTAATTCTAGCAGGAATTTTTCGATATCTAATTTTTTTTTCTGCCCTCCAAACGAAAAGACCGAAAAAAAAAAAAAGTGCTTCTTCCACACAACCCGGCTTCTTCATGAGAAGAATATAAAAAAAATATCTGGTTATTTTCTTCAAATGTAACGCTTTAACTTGTCTGATTGGTAGAAGACAGGACGGGATGCTTTTTCACTAGTGGCAGTCCGTTTACTTATATTTTCAATGCTGTTTAATAAATCATTCTGTGATTTCTGAGAGAGAAGAGTTATCCTAACCCGATATCCTGACAGATACACACACACAAGCTTTTTACTCCTACTGCTGTTTTTCGTTCCATAATATTCCCTTTCTTTCTCTCTCCAATATTTTCCCACAACTAATTGAATCCCTTTCTATTCACGCCCTTTCTTGCCCGACTATTTTCTGTTTAATATATTTCTTGGCGACTACTTGCAAGTGTAGGAAGAACAGTTGCACACATCTGCAACTTAAAAAAAAAATACTGCAAACCAACACACGTATGTGTTCTTCACTTTTTTTAAAACCTACGCAGCAATTTTTAATATTATATAATAAATCTTTTGACTTTTTTTGCATTAAAAGCAAAAAAAACAACCAAAAAAAAAAAAACAAATCCAAACACGTGGTCAGAACGTAATTTATTTGCTTAAAAAAATCATCTATTTTTTTGCAAGATATTTTAATTTTTATCTGTACACACATATTTAGAGATTAAAAAAAAAAAAAAAGAAAATTGTAAGTACCGTGTCTTTTCTGGGCGTAAGCGATCATAGCTCTCGACAGCTTCCTTTTCTCAAAACTGTATTATTCTATGATTGTTCCTGGGAAAGAAAATGATTTTTTTTTTTTTTTTCATAATTTTGAATTCAGAAAACTAAGACAACGGTTCGACTGTTTTGCTAACTCATATGCTAGGGATATGTAGATGTATGCTTTTCCCAAGGGTGTCAGTGCCAAAAAAAAACGTGTTTGATCAAAATTTTAAAACTGTACTTTTACTGCGCACATTAGCAATCGTACTAGTCAGTTTGTCCTTTTGGAGGGATAATTGCTGATTTAAAATATATACAGTAATTTTTCATTAAAATTAAAGAAACTGCATAGGCACGCAAGTATCAATACATAGATATTATTTCTAAAATTGTCTGTTTTATATGGTTGCTAGCAGTGTTGTTTAAAAACACATAATGTCATCTAGAGAGCATATTTAGAGGAATAGAATTCTTAAATTCTAAGAACACAACCGGTGCCTGCTACCTCGACCTCGACCCCCCCCCCCCCCGAAACCCTCTAACTGGGACCAAGACTGATTGGGGGCGCGCTGGGTAGTGCTTTGTGACCCTGGCTGTCTTAATCAACATTTGCTATTTTTTCTACCTTATAAATTAAAAATAAGCATAACTGGCTATTAATGAAAACTTTTGTGGATTTTGACGTCATTCTGCTTTTTGTCCAAATTTGTGAATTTGTTTTGCTAATGCTAAGTCTTAAAAAAAATATATTTTATCCATAATGTTGAATATTTTAAATTTATTCAATTTTTCAACAGGAAAAATCTCTCAAGTTGATGTTAAAAATTACTGCAAAACATTGATTTATTTAAGATGGAATGATCTATTATGACAGGTCTCTAACTTTTTAAATTTTTCTAGTTGAATTTTTCACCGATATTGCATATGATCCTTTATTGTATATAATTAGATTACAATAAAAATTTATATTTTAAATGAATACTACCTTATGAAAATTGAGATGTAGTAGAGTTGGGGCCCTATCGTATCATAGATTTGGTGGGGGTATAAGACCCTTGCCCTGGCAAATAAATATATTAAATTAAATTCATGTCTCAGATGTTTTATTTTAGATGATAATCTAAAAAATACACTTTTAGTGACTTAGATTAAAATTCTTCTTCAAGTGTATCTATATGATGGTTGCAGAAATTTATAATCCATTCTTGGGTATGCCCATTACAACGAGCACATGTTTGAAAGAATTTATTTTATGACATTTGTTGAATTTAGTTCTCTTCCTTCTTTCCTGTTCTTAAGGTGTGTGTGAGTGAGCGGAGACCATTTTTGGAAAGAATATGAAGAAGAAAAAAAAATTCTGGATTAACCATTTCATGAAATAATTTTGGCACAAATTAATCTTTTTCTTTCTCTTAAAGATCACACAGTATAAACATTTAAGAAAACACACACGCACACAAAATTATTTGAACCAGATGCAAATCTTGCTTATATAGAAGCTATTAAACTAAATGCAAAACTTCTGCATCTAAGACATAGTATAACCTCATTTTAACCCATATCTTCCCAGTGTCAGTTTAAACTGCCCCACCCCCCATTGTAACGATTTTGTTTAAAAGTGCCTATTTTCTTTATGTTAGATAAAAACTTACAAATTATTCAACATATTTCAGTGAAATTTTCACTTTCAAAAATTCTAGTTTAGTTTCAATATATGGAAAAAGACAAAAAGAAAAAACAGATCAATTTGAAGATCTGGATTAAAGAATCACACATTATTTTTAACAAACTGTGTTCGTAAACTAATTTTAATATAAGATACAACTGGGCATAAAGTGAGGGCTGTTTTTTTGTTTTTTTTTATTGCTCTTAAGTAATAAACTGATTCCTTGTAATTACTACAGATTAATAATTAGAAAAAAAAATGTTTAATATTTTCTGAACATCACTTTAAGCTGACATCTTTATTTTCTATATATTTTGACCATTTTGTTCAGTGTCTATCTTTTTTTTGATTTCACATGAAAATTTCCTAATTTTTAATTAATATATTTCAGTGAAGTTTTCACTTTCAAAATTATAGTTTAGGTACATGGAAAAAAAACAAAAGAAAAGCTTTAAATTCTTTGAGACAGTGTAGGATAATATAAGAGAAATAATTTATGGGAAACATATTTAAAATTACATACCAAAAGAAACAATTCATAATACAACTTCTACGTCCTGTTTAAGATCAAAATATTATGACAAAATCTCTTTAAAAACAATTTGTTTTAGTGCAGAAACGTAGAGTAGCAATCAAAATAAATTACTTATTGCATAATAATTTATAGACTTTGTAAATATTTACTCATCTATTTATACCCAATTTTTTTTTTTTCCTTCTCACTACAAGACCTCATAATAAATTTTTGTCTCCTGCCAATTCCTGGAGTGTGTATGTATGTGTGTGTGTGTGTGTGTATATATATATATATATATATATATATATAATTTTTTTTTTTTTTTTTTTTTTTTTTAAGACACTTCTTTTAATTGGTTTGTTGGACCATTTTTGGTAACATTGAAAACACTCAGAAGATGGACAACTTGGGTTCAAATTCTTCCCCACAAGAAAAACATTCTGAAACTTAGAAAAATTGAGTAAAAAGAAAAATAACCTTAAAGAACTTTCATTGGTCTTTTAAGCAAACTTGTATAAATTTAAGAATTAAATTGGTGCCAAAATTCACCATATATATGTATATGTTTTAAGATATGCTATATTTATGGGTAAAAGTGCTCAGTATTAATGATAGTGTATGTAAATATACAAGTAGATGACACTGGGGTGATAGTCTGTTTCATGCTTGAGAACAATCTTCAGGTTTAAGTCTCCTCTTCTCTGTTTTGGTTAAGTTTACCCCTTTTTGGTTTTTGTACTCTACAGATATTGTGCTTACGTAGGTGTCTTTAATTTTTTTGGCAAGCTTGGTATTGATAGGGTTTAGTTTTACTGTTTTTCTTTCTTTTCCCTTTTTTAAAATATATAATGTTGGGTTTCCAGTTCATTAAACTCCGTACTTTTGACCTCTCTGCCTGAAATCTGAAATTCTATTTGGTAATTATTGTTATTTTGTTTTGTTTATTGTCCAGTTCACACTCCTTCCTGGTCTTCTGAACAGGAGTAGAGGTTCATCTCTCTTTTCTTGTTTAGAGTTGGGTTTCCAGGTCCTTCTGAAGTCTACTTCAACTCTCTACACCTAACGTCTCTGTCCGAACTCTGAAACTTTATTCGCTAATTAAATCTTGACTTCTTCAAGTCTAGAATTAGCTGTCTATCATTCCTGTTATCTTGGCCTTTCTTATGTTAATACAAATCCACACAGTGACCATCTACTTTGAGTGGCCCTTGGGCCTTGTATTGGTTGAACATTAGTTTTAAAAAAAGTGCACACACACATGCGAAAGGTCTTTATCTCACCAAGAAAATATTTAAAATTCAAATTCAGTTGTTCAGTTATTTGGTCAGATTTTTGGAAGAGTAAGTAATTTTCAGCACTTCCTCACATGTCCCCTGATATTCTCTTTGAATAGATTATTGCTTTTCAGTCTTTAATGACAATAACCAAACGAGTGTATATGTGTGGTTTTTGCATTTATTATTATTATTATTATTATTATCATTATTATTATTATATACTACATAAGAACAGGCAGTGTTTCAATGTCATTATTCCAAAAGGAATTATTTTTCCTCGTTTTCTAAAGACTTTTTCATTCTGCTAATATGCTCTTCAAATCCACTGAAATGTCTCTTCGATTCATATATCAAAGACTGCATAAAAATAAAACACTGCTTGGATTATCAAACATAGGATTTACAAGTGATACTGTTTCAAAACAATAGATTTTGATTCTATGTAGATATCTTCATTTTCATTGTTACGTATCCGGCTTTGAAAAAATCCTACAAAATTTGCCGTTCGTTCTTAATTTTTTTTTTAATCTGAATGAATTATTGATATTTTTGAGTTTATAACAAAATATGTAAATTTTTATGTCTCAATTACAAATTGCTAGCAACAATTTTGATTTGAAAATTCACTACATAGTCCGCTAATTGCTAAAAATGAAAATACTCCTTATAAATACAATTATTTTTAGAGATATTTTGGGGACAACTATTAAACTTTTTAATATTTTTATTGTTATATTTGTATGATACTTAAAATGTTTATCTATATGTCTAGTTGATATTATTTTTACATACTGGATTTTCTTTGCATGTGTGATCTTGTTCTAAAGATAAGTTTTTACTCCCAACCCTCACAAATACATGTGGGGGTGTTGAAAAAAAATTCTCAGCCTGACCAAGAAGCCATTCCCAAAATAATTTGATATTTGGTCAAAAGTGGTTTAGAGCAATAACTTTACATTTTTGTTATTCTTTTTTTTTTTTTTTTTTTCGGATATCAGCAAAATTGGGAGATAGTAACACACTTCTAATAACTAATATTAGATTTTTTGATTCTTTGTAAATAGACACCTGTTATTAGATCTCTTGTAAAGATGCTTGATTCCTTGTTGGCATTTTTACCATTGGACTTTTGCTAGATTATTATTTACACCTGTGACTTTTTCTTTTTTACAGAACACAGTTTATCTTTTAATTTTATTTCATAAACTGGGGAATATTTAAAAAAAAAAAAAGATAAAAAATAAATCTCTCTCTCTCTTGCCTTTTTTAAATTATTGAATTCTGTGCTTGGGGAAATATGCGATTCAGTTTATTTTAATGAATTAATTTCTTTCTTTTAAATAATGTTGTGGCCTATTTTTTATCTATCTATATCTAATATATATATTATATATATAATGTGTATGTATATATATTTTAGACCTGTTTGTCGAATTAGTCAACCGAAAAGTGTTTTTGTTTTTTTTTATCTGTATATTTGTACATGCATGTATATGTATACACACCCACCTAGCTATATACATATAGACATTTTTTTTTGTTTTTTTTTGTATACTTGTGTGCACATACATAGCTACTCATATATATCTATGCATACATATTCCCACACACATACATGTTTATAGCTTTCACACTTTCTCATTATCTTCACTTTTGTTTTGGATACTATTATACATCCCACAAACACACCTATAACTAATATATATATATATATATATATATATATATATATATATATATATATATATATATATACACACACATGCATATGTTTACTGATTTTCATGTAAAATGATCACATGTCAATCATAAAAAAATAAATAATGTCAGAAAAATTTCTTGCATTTGAATTCATATTTATTTGTAATATGTTTTTCTTAAAATCTCTAACTAAATCTTACAAGAATCATTTGATTTCTAAATACTGAAACTGGTAAATTAAGCTATTTAGTTTCTATCGTGTGTATAAATGGAATGTCTTTTAGCACCATGGCTTTATTCTTCAGAATAAATACGTTTTTGTTTATTTCCAAAACTCAAACATGTTGCTCTTTATATATATTTTAAAAGTCAAAATAGTGAAAATGATTTTTCTTGCAAAAAGACGGATACATTGCTTAAATAAAATTCCTGGCTAAAAACCAATTTTGGTAAAATCAAGTCATATTTTTATTTGCTTTTTAAACAATTGCTTTTTATTTAAGCATTTGATGATGTGGAAATTGTCTTCATAATCTGAGACTTGCATTTTCAAAACTTACTTCAAATTCTTTTTAGTATCAAAAAAAGAACTTTTATTGTATTTGTACTTATTTCTGTGAAGATATTTTTTTTGTCCAAAATTAATTTGGAGCAATTAGATTCCAAAACATCACTTGACATGTTTGTCTTTTAAAGAGAAACTACATTTAGAAAAAAAAGCTCTCTCTTTTTTTTTTTTTTTTTTTTTTTTTTTAAAAAAGAAAATAAATTATAAATACTAAAATTTATGTAAAATAATTCTGGAAATATTTCAAGTTTATTTTTTGAGCTTATATTTAAGTAGATTTTTAAAACCATCTTAGGTTATAAAATAAATTTTATTCAGCACCCAGTGGGTAATATTTCTTAAATTTTAGAAAAATTTTGAGATTTTATTAAGTTAATCATATATGAATAAATTCTAATTTAATCTACTGTAAAAATAAAATTAAAAGATAAACCGTGTCCTGTAAAAAAAAAAAAAAAAAAAAAAAAAAAGGCACAGGTGTAAATAATAATATAGCAAAAGTCCAATGGTAAAAATGCCAACAAGGAATCAAACATCTTTACAAGAGATCTAATAACAGGTGTCTATTTACAAAGAATCAAAAAATCTAATAATAGTTATTAGAAGTGTGTTACTTACTATCTCCCAATTTTGCTGATTATTTATGTATATTATTTATATATATTTGTGTTACTGTCCATTTTGCAGCATTTATTTTGCATTGAAAATTGTTTTATTGTTGTATATAAAAAATCTTTTTGGTATGCTAAATACAACAATTTTGATCAATGTTATCATTATGCAAGTCTTGGAGGAAAATCCTTCATCTCTTTATTCTCTTAAAATAAGCAATTAAATATCAATCGTTATTTTAAAAATTCCTGAATCTGCAAGATAGTTCCATGCTTTTAAGATGTCTTTGATTCCCATATTGCTTAGTAAGCTGTTCTTGTTTGCAAATGAATGAAGAGATTCTTTTATTTTTACGAAGATCTGACAACGAAGCATGCTTCATGTTGTCAGATACATAAATATGTAGTAATTATTTTTGTCAGGATTTTACAAGGAGACGGATACAATTCTTAACAATAATCAACTTGCACATAATTTATTTATCTATTTATTTTATTTTATTTTTGAGTTCTGTTAATTTTTTTTGCTTTTTTCTAATTAGTTCAATAAACCAATTTCTACAAAAAGAGTATTTTTGGAATTCTGGTTAGATCCGGTTTTATTATGTTGCATCTTAATGGCTAGAAAATATTACTTTTATTTAATTTTAAGCTTTGAACAATTCAGTCCATCTTTTCAAGAATGTATCTCAATAAAGGGATTTCTTACTTATTATTCTTAATCTTTGTAAATTGGGATTAACCGGATTTTTGTAAATCTGCCAATTTCATCAAAATTTATTGGCTTGTACAATGAACTGTGATATTTAGACAGAAAATACCATTGACTTATTACCAATAATATAGAAATCTTACATTTGATTTTTTTTTTTTTTTAGAAGTTGTTTTCTTAGTATCTGTAATAAAAATAAATTTTATCAACAAATAAATGTCTTTTATACTGACTCTTATACTGGTCAGTTTGGGATACCATCAGTGTTCTGGTCATTGGGTCCCAATCAATGTAATTGTGAATAATCACTATATAGTCACAGTTGATTTCTTTATTTTTCAGTTTTATATATATATATATATATATATATATATATATATATATATTCATTTGTCTGTCTGTCTGTCTGTTGGGTGGGTCAAACAGTTTGATTGGTGTATTAAGTCATTTTTGTATTTAATAAAGAGAAACTTTTTGGTCAACTCTGTATATATCTATCTTAGTCGGTCCCTATCTATTTATCTTATTCCATTCATATCTGTCTGCCTATCCATCCATCTCTCTTCCCATCTGTGTATGTGTGTGTGTAAAGTTGATATTAATCGTGTTCCCACTTTAAAACTCTCCTCAAATTGTGTTGTCTGTTGATTTTGCTTTGTTTACCAAATTCACATCGCTGATTTCTCTCTATATACTAGATAAGTTGCGTGTAATAAAACAGTTAATTTTTCTTCAGTAAGACAAAATTGGCTTCAAGTAATTCTGAAGCAAAAAGTTAAGCAATGTTGTTTTTAGTGGGCGTGAAATGAGTGACTTGGAAATACCACTTTGCAAATAACATCACACCTTTTTTTTTTTTTTGTCTCCTTTTGTCTACTTCTCTCCCACTCCTCCCCCCCAAATAAGGCGGTAGGAGTGCATCTAAGCCAAGCCCAACTGCAAAATATTCATCTCTTATATTTATTTACTCTTGCTCCTCGTCAATTTCTCTCTCCCCCCCCCCACTCTTCTGCCATTGGTTAAACCATTGTATCTGATTGTTTACTTTTCGCATCAGATGTACACTGACTGACTGCTTCTTACCGGCAATGTTGAATTCACAGCTTTCTGTTGTTGGTCAAGGAAGGGAATGGTCAGTTGCACTGACCACTGCCATCTTCCCCTCTCCATACGTTTTTCTGTTGAACTGTTGCTGTTCACTAAGGTTGGCTTAGTCTTGGCACAAGGCCACAGGCATTAGGATCACCCAGTGAAGAGTGAAGTCATTACAGCTTTCATCTTGCCAAGCATTATACTGCATTTCACTGCTTATTAGATGCCCTGAAAAATTTGAAGTAATCGGAAAAAATATGCTTTTTCTGTATAGTTCATAGCCCTCTCCACCATCCCTAGTTTTACTTCCTGAATAGCATATTTCAAAATGAAAACCTACTAGTCATGACAAATTCATCACACACTGTGGAGTACCGAATTTACGGTAACTATTTAGAATATAAAAATTCAGAGAAGTTACTGCCTAATAGCACTGAAACCTAACCTTTATAGCTTGAAAGACTCAATAATTGTAACAAATTCATCGCAAACCAAGTTGGAGCACTAATTTTAAATTAGAGACCTGTAAATTTGGATACAGAAATAAGGCTAAGAATCAAGGGCTCAGAATCAGATGTAACTGAGGGGGGTCTGATACTTACCCTAATCCTGACTTCCAATTTGTAGGATGGAAGCTGATTTTTGGAAATATCTTATATGAAAAATATGTGCCTTATAAACAGCAAAACACAGTGACACAATGAAGTGCCTACTTTGGACTTGAATTATTTTTATCAACAAAGAGCTGAGAAATCCCCCTCCCCCATCTTTGCATATACTTTGACTGTTTCAGAAATACTTGTGTCTAAAGACGTTAGCATCAAATATAAGTTATTAATACTCTTTCTTAAATTTAAAGGAAATAAATCACAATTTTTTTTATTGCTCGTTTTTTTTTTTTTTTTTTTTTTTTTTTTATATTGCATATATAAAGAATGACTTAAATTTTCAGTTTGTCTGCAACTTCCTATTCATCATATGTTTCTGAAACATTTCTTTATTTTTTTTTTATTTCCAATGTATACAAAAATGATGTCTGTTTTAATAATTAAGTATTTAACTATTTGAAGAATCGTCTTTCTCTGTATTTATTAAAATTTCTTTTAATTACCTGAAAAGAGTTGCATTTGACAAGTATTTGTCAAATGGATGAAGATTTCAATTGTTGGTACTTGATTTAAATTTCCAGCATAGAATTGGTTAAAGTCAGTTCAATTAGTTAAATTCTGAGCTGACAATAATTTATTAAATTAATCTATGTACCTGCTCCCCAACCAAATATAGATTTAAATTATTTTTGTTTTTTGTCTCTCTCTCTCTGTATCTACTTATCACTCTGTCTCTCTACCTGTTTGTCTCTCTCTCTATTTGTCTGTCTACCTACCTATCTCTCTATCTCGGTGTGTGTACACATGCATCGAATATTGATGCCACATCTGGTCTGGTGCTCCTGCTATATATTTAGAGATTCTAGATAAAATCCAAAGAATCTGCTATGTTATTGGTCCTGGCCTGTCATGTCAGCTTCAATCATTTTCTCGCCACTGTAACATAGCTTCCCTGTGCCTTTTTTATATATATTTTCATGGCAATTGTTTTGATGAACTTTCCTCTTTGGTACCTAGACTTTATGAACTTAAGCGCAGTACTAGATTGGCAGCTAAGTCTCCTCATTTTCCACTTGAAATGGCTAGATGTAACCGTAAGTTTTATATTATTTTTCTTCTATTGCACTTTTCACTCTCTTCCGGCATCTTCCTATCTGGTCAACTTTAAGCTCCAAAAATCTAAATGCAATATCAATCATCTGTCTTCTTAATTCCTGTTCTTTTATTTTTCAATCTCTTTAATCTTTTTTTCTGTTTCTATATATTCTCTCCTGCTCAGTAATCTCTTAGTGACTTTATTGCCTTGCTTGAGGTGAAATGATGTTTCAAAATTTACCAACAACTAAATCTCTCTTAAATTAACCCACATTACCTGGTTGATTTGGGATACCTTCAAGGTTTGTGTCATAGAAACCCAGTCAATGTAATTGTGAATGATCACTTATAGAAGCAGTTGTTGTTTTTTTCTTTTTTTTTCTTTTTTTTTTTTTTCTTTTCCACATCTATATACATATATTCATTTGTTTGTTTATCTGCCTATCTATATTTTGTTTATAAATTGAAATCAGTTATCAGGATTTAAAAGCACTTAAATGATTTACTGTATTAATCATTTTAATTTTTAAAATCAATCTGGTCAATTATGAAATGCTTTTGTAGTGTCAGGATAATTTGGGATCTAAAAAACAAAAAAAAAAAACTTTGTCAATCAAATATGCATTTATAAAAACTCAGAATTTTTGTTTTAATTTCTGAGATGGGAGTTATTATTTGTTATTTACATTTGGACTATTATCCTCATCTTTTTTTATCACAAAAGATACAATAGCTGAAATATTGTCATAATAACAAAGATGAGGATACTAGTCTGATTGCAAATAAAATGTTAGCATTTACTAATCTTGTATTTAATTTTGAGGCTTTTTTCTTAGAATATTGTTAAATTTTTTATAAACTAAACTTTTTTTTTTTTTTTTTTTTTTGCTGCATTTCTTAAACAGTTTTCTTTTTAATGCAAATTCAGATAAATAAACAAAAAAATTTTAATAATTTAATTCATTTTTTTGAATTCTTACACTCATCTGCTGCTTTTTTTTTTTTTTCTTGAAAATTTTAATTTTTTTTACAAAACAATATCAAGAAATTGAATTTTCCACATTTATAGAAATATTTGCTTACATACCCCTCCACCCCCACTTCCCGGATTTCTTCTGCTTCATATTTAAAAAATTTTATTTAGGTGTAAAAAATCTTTTATACAAATTTGGAAACAGTAATTGTTTTGGCCTGATTAATTCTCAGACTAATTTATTCTTTAAAATTGTGAAAAACAATTTCAAGAGATATGTTTAGTGATTAATTGCTTTTCTTCAAATTTTATCCCTTTTTGCAATGGATTCTTTTAATTTCATCAGTTTTAAGCATTTTTTAAGAAAGATAATTTTACATGTAAGAGATTTATTAATTATCAAAATAAGTAACCCCAATTGAATATATAAATAAGGTGCAGGGGGTGCTGAAAACTTCTTGAACATTTAACCCATTTCCAAAAATAAATTGAATCAATGTATTCATTTTCTTTTTTTTCCTTAAGAGCTTCTTGGTTGACTGAAAACTTTTTAGCACCCTCTTGTATATGTATATATATATATATATACATACAGTTGTATGATTTTCAGCAAATATATAACCTATTTTTGTTTAAGTTTTATTTTAGATGTGGTTCAGGTCATTTTTTTTTTTTTTTTTTTCCTTAGATTGAAAAAAATATGAAAATTTAATTCTAAGGATTTTATTTAAAAGTTAATACCTAGTTTGATTATTTCTTTTTTAGCTTCATAAATTTATTCATTTTAAAAAACAAGATAAAATGCTCTTAAACAAAACAAAAAAAAAACAAAAACAGTGCACCTCAATACTTCAAAAGGATTTTAATGGAATCATTTCAGAGTGTTTAGATAATCCAAGATACAACTTTGTTTTTTTTTTTTTTTTTTTTTTTCTTTTTTTTTAAGGGTGGGGAACCACAAATCATTATACAAATTGTAGATTGTTTTTTGGTATTTAATCAAGATAATAATTACATATGAGCGTCTTGAAAAATCTTTTGCCTAAACTGTTTTCCAAAATTTGACCAAATTGTTAACTTTTAAACGATTCTTGGTCTGGCTGACAATTTTTCAGTTCCCGCTTGTCATCTTTGAAAAGATTTCTAAAAAGTGTTGACTATATTTTATTTAAATTTTTCTCTTATATAAATCCGTTGTGGGCATGTTTAATTAAAGAAAAGAATTAAAATTTGAAGTTGAGCTTAAATAATCTTCAAGATTATCAGGATATTAAAATGTTTTAACAATTTTTCTTGTGTTAAAATAATTTTCAAAGCTTTTCTTTTTTGCTTCAGAACAGATGTTTTAATTATAAGATTTCATTCACCCCTTTATTTTTAATTTTTATTAACCGTCTATTATTGTGTTGTCATTGTCTTCATCTTAATTACAATATCAGTTTCATTAATTTTTGTTTATTTTTTCTGTACATTTCTTTATATTAAAAAGACTTTCCTACTCCCTTAATATTTACCTTTTAAAAATAGGACATTTCATGTTTAATGTTTTGTTTTCCTTGCTGTTTTTCAAAAGCATTTTCAAACAATACTCAACATTTATCTATCATACATATCCTTGTAATGTACAGTTCTTATATTCAAGCAATTAATTCATTGATTCTACATTGAGTGTCTCTTGGTCTTTGTATTGGATCAACAACAGCAGAAAAAGAAAATTTAATATTTAGTGTTCAATCTTTTGTTTTTCCCTAACTGCCTTTGCAAACACATTTTAATTTGTTTATGGAAGAATTTTTTAAGGTGACATTTTAATCCTTCTTTGTAATCTGCATATATAACTTATTAAATTCAAAGTTATTTATAATATACACAGTTAATTATGCTTTTAATGTTTAAAAATTGTAACTAATATTTGATCCACCATTTTATTTTAATATGTTTGATATTTTGAAAATTTGATATCAGCATGTAAAAATATTTGCTAACAAAATGTCTGTTTCTTGTAGAAAGCATTAAACTAGATCTTTTGCAAAAATTGAATGCTTCTGATGTTTATCTGTTTAAAGAATTAATCCTTCCTGTAAAATAGTTTTTTTATTTTATGGAAGCATAGCAAAAGATAACGGTGACAATAAGTTTTTTTTTTTTTTTTTTTTTGTCTATCCAAAGGATGTCGTTAATTGGCCCTCAGTAAACTCTTGAACATGTTTGATGCAAGGGGTCTTGTGTGCCCCCCACTAAATCTATGATACGTGGCTCTCCTCTCTACTACATTTCAATTTTCATAAAGTAGTATTCATATAAAATATAAATTTTATTGTCACCTAATTATGTACAATAATGGATCATATCAAATATAGGGGAAAAATTCAGTTAGGAAAATTGAAAATAAATACAACGTATCTAAATACAAATTAGAGACATGTCATAATAGATCATTCCATTTTAAATAAATTGATGTTTTGTGGCAATTCTTAACATCAACTTGAGATTTTTCTTGTTAAAAAGTTGAATAATTTTAGCACATTCATTGTTATGTATAAAAAAATAGTAAATTTTATATAGTATTTTTTTTTTTATTTATATAGTGCTTTTTTTATTTATATAGTGTTTTTTCATAACTTAGCAGGAGCAAAACAAATTCACGGATTTGGACTAAAAAAAACCCCAAAAAACAGAATATCAAAATTTGAAAATTTGTCATCTTTTAATAGTCAGCTGTGCTTAGTTTAATTTGTAACGTTTATAAATGTATGTAGAAAAAAAGTAAATGTTGATAAGATAGTGAGGGCCACAAAGCACTGCCCGAAGACCCCAATCAGGCATGACCTCCTACACTCCAATCAGGGGGCAGTAGGCACTAGCCCTGCACTTGAACAGTTATTTTTGTTATTGCGTGTGTGAAATGTGTTTGATCACCTTAGTTTATATGCTTTTCCTTCATTGAATCGCTATGGTCTTCATCTCTCTCTCTCTCTCTCTCTCTCATATAATATTTTTTACTTAATTAGGATTTTATGCATAGTACTGGATTTGAGCCTTGTGTTTATGGCCAATCTTTACTTTCCTGATCTCCTTCTTGTTATAATGTGATTGCATTTTTGTAAAACTATTTGCATCTAAGTAAAATAAGTGTTTGTAATATAACGTAATACCAATGGAAATGAAATAATTTCTTCCTCAAAATCTTGTCCACCTTATGTAATTGTGAAATAAAAATTTGTCCCTAATTTTTGGTATTCGAAATATTAGGTTGGTGCAAAAATATTGACATAATAATGTTGTTTTTTGACGTTAAAAAATACGTCAAAAACGACATTATTACGTCATTATTTTTGCACCAACCTAATATCTACTATGCATCTTGGAATAAATTAAAACTTGAATTTTATTTCCATTCAATTTTTTTTTTTTTTTTATTTTAAACGTTTAATCTTTAAAATTGATTTTTTTTTTAACAATCTTATTTTTTCCTGTTTTTCATTATGACACCTTTTAATTTTCGATAAAATCAAAATATGTATATATGATGAAGCGGAGCATATGATGGGGCTCCTTGTATATCATTGATGGCTTGATCAGTCTCTCAACATATCAGTATTTTGTACATTAATAGCATTTAAAATAGACTCTGTTGACACACACACAAACAAACATTAGTTTATTTAGCTTTATATGGAAATTAACTAATGTCAACTTTTATGACATATATGATTAATTGAAACTAAAGTGTTCTAAACTTTAAGAACTAAATTAAAACTTTGTTAACAGTTTGTTTCCTAAATGTGTTTTCATTTCAGTCAACTTCGGCTTTATAGAGGGTCATTATGACATTGTGTTGACGATAGAAAGTAATCAAGCAAATATCACGGTTATATACACACAAACTCTTTCTCTCTTTTATATATATATATATATATTTTATATATATATATATATATATATATATATATATATATATATATATAAAATTTGTCTCTGGGTTTTTGTAGATGAACCCTTTTTTGTAATTGTTCAATCCACTCATCAGGTTTCAACAATTTTTATTTTGCTAAAATGAAGATTTGTATCTACAATTTGTCTTTTAAATTTTGAAATAATTAAAAATTGCCGATTGATGAGGTGAATTTTAATTAGAAATAAATAAATTCATGGAAAATGGTTAAATTACAAATGTCCACTTTCTGTTTGATGAAAATTCTTTAGAGATTCACTTCTATCGCCTCCCCCTCTTTTCTTTTTTTATGCACCTGCTTTTGTAATGCGCAAACAAAAATAAAGTGGTTTTAATGAAAAGATGACTAATTTTCTTTTAATTAAATCTCATTATCTACTTTTTTCACAACTGCATTCCATTGAATTTCTTTTTATTCTTTCACTCTCCCCTACAACGAATAGGAGCCCCCTCTTCCTCCCTCTTGTATTCCCCCTCCCTCTTGTGTCTTATCTTGCTCCCCCATCTCTTGTCTTATCTTGCTCCCCCATCTCTTGTCTTATCTTGCTCCCCCCTCTCTTGTCTTATCTTGCTCCCCCCTCTCTTGTGTCTTATCTTGCTCCCCCCTCTCTTGTGTCTTATCTTGCTCCCCCCTCTCTTGTGTCTTATCTTGCTCCCCCCTCTCTTGTGTCTTATCTTGCTCCCCCTCCCTCTTGTCTTATCGTTCCCCCTCCCTCTTGTGTCTTATCTCCCCCCCCCCGCATCTTATCTTGCCTCCCCTCTCATCCTCTCATTGCAGTTTCCATTCTCTCTTGCTCATTCATTCTATCTCCTCCCTATCTCTCTCTGCTTACTTAATCACTCTGTTGTCGCTCTCTCTCCCTCTTGTCGGATAATTGTTTTATAAACTTCTGGTTCCTACAACAGCTCTAGAATTTACTACTTTTTTTATTGTAATTTTTTCCTCTTTCTCATCATTCATTCCTTCTTTCATATCTAAACGGCTGATTAAAGGAAGGAATTTAAAAAAAAAAAAAAAAAAAAATATATGTAGTTGTTGCAGTTGAATAATCAGGAATGTCATTTTTCTTTGATTAGAAATCTTTGCTCCACTAACAAAGATTTTCTTAACTTGACCCATTTGCTTTCTTTTGTTGAAACAATGGCTTTTTTTTTCTCTTTTTTTCTTTTATCGTTTATTGGTCACCAATTTACATGTTAATTTCAGTGTCTTCACTTTTTAATAGACAATCCTTAAATGAACATAATTTCTCATCACTAGCTAAATTACTAAAACAACTTCATGATTTACTTTTAACACCATTAAAAAAAAAAAAAAAAATTCCATGTAAAATTCATTAAATTTAGGCATAAGAAAATTAATTCTTCATTTTTTTTTTTTTCACTTTAGTTACAATGAACCACAAAGGATAGGAAGTTGTGGAGAGCCATAATCGCCCACATCCTGAAGGGGTATGACACATAGAAGAATAGAGTAAACATTTGCTTTAAGATTTTGTGAAAAAAATTTGGGGGAATTTTTTTTTTTTGCTTTAGTAATTGAATAGAGTAATGAAACGGTTAATTGATGCAACCCTAATATATAATCTCAAACACATATTTATAGAAATATGTTCTCTTATTCTCGATATTTTTGCATCCAAAAATTCAAATTTTGATGCAACTTTCTTTATATCAAAATCTATACCTCTGACATTGTCTTTTATATAAAAATGCTGTCTTTGATTTGACAATATTTCTGTTTAATGTATAATTTTCTATCCCTTGTTAACGTTGTTTTCAATATTTTCTGAACACTTTGTTTCAAACAATTCATTTTTATATATTAGGTTGCTGCAAAAATGATGACGTAATAATGTCGTTTTTTGACGTAATTTTTAATGTCAAAAAACGACATTATTACGTCATCATTTTTGCACCAACCTAATAGTTTGGTTTCAGAAACATGTGTATTTTGTAGATATTGTCTACTTGTGTATTTCCGCAAATAGTTTGTTTTTATTTCTTGGTCATATGATTGTTCTAACCTAATCGACATCTCTCTTCTTTTGCATATGTTTGTCTATAATGATTCAATTTTGTTTTTCTACAATGTTGATAGCCAGTGTTTTATTTCCTAATTTAACTTTTGTATATAAATCCGCTGAACAATGATTTGACTTGTCAAAATTTTAATTTGGTTTTCCATATCCAAATAAATTTTCACAAAATAAAGTATTTTCTGTTTTTTGTTTTTTTTGTTACTTATGCTTCATGATACATTATTCAGTCAAAAAAAAGAAATGTTGGTTAATATTGGTCTTTCATTGCACACATGTGCATGCATACACATGTTAAATAGTCATCTCATTGGTTGCTAAATACTTTCTAAAATTAAGTATTTTTTTTATTCTATGAAATCTTAGGTTTTCTCTTTTGTTTTTTGTTTTTCTTTCTTTCTTTCAATCCTTCTCAGTTGGTCTTTGTATGAAAGAAAAAGTAGAAAATGCCTTTTGAAAGTTTCCAGATGTATCATATGTACAAGAAAAGCTGAAGAATATATTGTCCAGGGCTTGCTCCCCCCCCCCCCAAAAAAAAACCAAGGAGTAACCCAAGTGGCTTGAATTCAAACTTTTAGCTAAAAATAGGGAAATCAGGCGATTATTTTTATTTTTTTTCTATTAAAAAGTATTGCAAGAAGGAGAAAATAACTTTCTCAAAAAACATTAAAACGTAAACAATTGGTACATTCCCCTCCCAGCACCTCTTATAGATGTCAGCCATTTTTGACATATTTAATTCATTGTTTAGTAAAAGTTGTTTTTGTTATTTTTTTTTGTTGCTTAATTCTTTGATTTGCTTATGTTCCAACACTCTTTTTGATCCCACTCTCTCTTTCATACACACCCTCTCTCACACTTTCTCTCTTACACACACACACACACACCCTCTCTCCCACTCTCTCTCACTTACACACACACACCCTCTCTCCCACTCTCTCTCACTTACACACACACACCCTCTCTCCCACTCTCTCTCACTTACACACACACACCCTCTCTCTCACTTACACACACACACCCTCTCTCTCACTTACACACACACACCCTCTCTCTCACTTACACACACACACCCTCTCTCTCACTTACACACACACACCCTCTCTCTCACTTACACACACACACACCCTCTCTCTCACTTACACACACACACACACCCTCTCTCTCTCACTTACACACACACACACACCCTCTCTCTCTCACTTACACACACACACACACCCTCTCTCTCTCACTTACACACACACACACACCCTCTCTCACTTACACACACACACCCTCTCTCTCACTTACACACACACACCCTCTCTCTCACTTACACACACACAACCTCTCTCACTTACACACACAAACACAACCTCTCTCACTTACACACAACACACACACACCCTCTCTCTCACTTACACACACACACACCCTCTCTCTCACTTACACACACGCACCCTCTCTCTCACTTACACACACGCACACCCTCTCTCTCACTTACACACACACGCACCCTCTCTCTCACTTACACACACACACACACACACCCTTTCTCTCACTTACACACACACACACACCCTTTCTATTTCTCTCTCACTTACACACACACACACACACACCCTCTCTATTTCTCTCCCTTGCTCTCTCTTTCTATATAGTTTGATCTCAGAAAAGAGTGTATTTTGCAGATAGTGTGTATTTGTGTATATCCATTAATAGTTTGTTTTTATTTCTTGGTCAGATGATTCTTCTAATGGTCGGGTTTTGATATAAAACTTTATCGACATCTTTTCTCTTCCTTTGTGTGTTTTTGTGCATAATGATTCAGTTTTGTTTTTGTACAATGTCGATAGTCGGTATTTTATTATTTCCTCTTTTCATGTTTGTATATAAATCTCCTGAACACTGATTAGTCTTCTTAACAACACTTTGCGATATTAAAGGGTTTGGCAAGGAATGAGGTTTGAGTTTCTGTATAAAAACGGCTGCGAAAAGTAAGCCTTCCTTGGAAATTACTTGCAACCTTTTCTTCTTCCTTTTCTTTACCTCTACTGTCTATTTCTTATCCTCCCCCGCTCCCAACAAACGTGCATTTCCCACTCCCCCTCCTCATTTCAAGTGGCCGAAAAAGGTAATGAACTTATGAGACGAGGAAGCAATTTTCAGTGTATTTGGAGACTGGAGTTCCTGCCACAATCGGCCATCGGTAGCACCAGGAACAATGGCCAGGAAATGAGAAACAGGAATCAGCCGACCACCATTGACTTGTAGCTTGCTCGGTTCTTATCTCTAAGATCTCTGCTGATTCTCAGACAATATTGCCTTTCTCTGCAGAATTTGCTCTTGGTTAATAAGCGCTCTAGCAACATTCCTGTTTCCTTTTTCTTCCCTTCTTGGTGAATAATCAGGAGAATGGAAGACGGACGCTTTTCTTTTCACTGGAGATTGTGTGTGCACTAGTGTTTTTTTATTTTTATTTATTTTTTTTTTAATACGAATTAATAATGCATGTGTCTATATGAGGTGATAATTGTTTGTTGGTATAACAGTGTATGTTTGTGTGTGGGCGTTTGTGATACACGTCTATACATGCATACAAAATTTTACCCAGGCCATCAAAAATGCTGTTTTGCAAACATCCTTATTATTTTGCATCTGAGCTTTTAAATATATTTTTCTCTGGTGATTATTGTTTAACTACTCTTTCATAGAATTGTCTGCTATTGGCATAGCAAAGATACTCTCACCTAGTGCTGTTGTTGCAAGAGGCATAACTCTGCCATGGTAAAATGTTACATATTAATAAAAAAAAACAAAACAAATATCCACAGTTTATATATATATATATATATATATATATATATATATATACAATAAACAAAAGAAACTTTTTTTTTTTTTTTGTTTTTTTTTCATATGTTCAATATGAAGTCAGATACAGATATTGTTGGTATGGCAGTGGAGTTTGAGCCTTCCCACCAATAACCCATTTTGTTTTTTTGCCTCATTACAAAGAGTAGTTCATTAAAAGTTTGGCAAAACGGTGCCTGATATGAAATTACATCTCAATCAGATCTGTTATTGAATATTTCCTAGCAGGAGAAAAAATAGTACCTGTTCAAATTCCTGCTGGAATTTTTGTGACGCAAGGAATTCTTCACTAGTTCTTCAATGTTTTGTTGTTTTGGTTATGCATGGAAAGATGAATGAAAACATTTATTCTAATGAATTGAATAAAGTGTTTAGTTCAAAATTTCTTAAAGCTTACTGACTACAGTCAACTGGACAAATGCTTGAGAGTAAAACTGCTGGAATGTAGATAAATCTGTTCAGAAGCCATCAATGCTTGTACTAGCACAAAGTCGCAAGTCATCGTGACCGAGGTGACCGAGGGTTTGAACATACTGGCCTTGTTCAGTTATAGATCATGTAAGATCATGTGCTCTCTCCCTGAAACTTTACTGTCTGCTTAACATGGCTGCTTTATAAACCTTGATTTTTGTGGGTGCTGGAAAAAACAAATGTGCCTGAGTAGACATCTGCAACAAGGATTAGCTAAAAACACCCGGATATGGATATTCTCGAAAAAATATATAAAAACTTAGTTTATATGTACATATATTAATGTGTGTGATATATAAATCCACATATAAATTCATATTTGACTGTTGTAGATGTCACCTTCAAGTGACTTGAAATTGGTCTGGCTAAGAAATGTGATTTGCTAAGTTTTGTTACCCCTTATCAATGATGAATGATGGCTTAAACAATTTCAAATCAAGATTCTTTGTCATGTGTATTAACATTGTGGTTTTGGGAATTCCTAAATTGGAAGACTGTTTTCATTGTGACTTCTTGGGTAACACAGTGTCCATACACTTGCAAGCAGCCTAAACAGTAGAAGCTTTTGTCAGCCATCTGAAATGTAGAGGTTACAAGACTTTTGGACTACCCTGTACAATTCTAATGACATGTAAAACTAGTAACAAGCAATGCTTGATAACACCTGTAATGACAGTTAAAAGTACTTGGGTGGATACAATAAATGTACTTTGGAAATTTATTTCTTACATAAAGCAGCTTGGGTGTTAATACATCATTTTATTTAGGTTTTCTGACAAAGTTCTTCATATAATTGTTTAATGAAATTTGTTTGAAAAAATTCTTGGTGCCTAAATAAATCTTATAAGCAATTAAAATTAATGGATTTTTAAGCTGACTTTATTTTTCATATATATGTTAAAAATATAATTTTAAGTGATGCTATATTTATAGGTAAAAATGATACGGGAT
>OZ010610.1:73575381-73585711 GCA_963932145.1 Acanthosepion lycidas
CCTCTCTCTCTCTCTCTTTTCTATCTCTTTTTCCTCTCTCTCTCTCTTTTCTATCTCTTTTTCCTCTCTCTCTCTTTTTCCTCTCCTCTCTTCCTCTCTCTCTTTTTCCTTTCCTCTCTTCCTCTCTCTCTTTTTCCTCTCCTCTCTTCCTCTCTCTCTTTTTCCTCTCCTCTCTCTCCTCTCTCTTTTCTCTCTCTCTCTTTTTTCCTCTCTCTCCTCTACAAGTTTGTGTATTTATGAAAATCTGCCAAAAAGTATCTATCCTGACTAAACATCTTAAGATAAATTTTTCCTTCTTTTGTCAAGTAGAGAACTTAGCACCTTTTCCTCTTTTACACACACTCTTTCTCTCTCTCACACACACACACACACACATATATATATAATGCCTCTGGAATTTTACTTAATTGAATTCTTGCTTATTATATTAAGTATTTATCTCTCACCACCTCCTGGTGACAATCCTTTTTTTTTTTTTCCTTTCTTTCTTTCTCTATCACTTCTCTCTCTCTCTCTCTTTTATTGTTTACATCTTTCATCTTTTTCTTTTTTAACTTCTTACATGGAAGGCTCTGTTGTAATTCCCCTCCCCGATTTTAAGTGCCTTAGCACATCCAGATTGACAAATCTGTTGCTTCCTGTTGAAACAAATGCGGCAGGTGTCCAACTGTTCTTCCTTTTTACATTTTGTCTCCTGTAGATACTGTGAAATGGCGTTTGACCAACGGGAATGCCATTTATTCAAATTTTCTTTTTTACCTTTTTTCTCATCCAATCTTGGAAAATTTGGGTTTCGTCACTCAGTCTAGAATTTACCACTTGATTATAAATATTCTTTACACGCATCATTAGACAACTTTGACAAAAAAATACATCTTCTGGTGCTTGGTCTTTTGAATATATCAGAATGGATTAATGTTCAATTTCTGATGCTGGGTCAGTGATACTCCTTGATAACAAAGAATTTAGCAGGCAAAAGACTTAGTTTTAAAAGATTATAAATGATTTTATAATTCAGAACAGAATCACTTAGAAATGAGAGATTTGGAAGGTATTAGGTTGGTGCAAAAATAATGACGTAATAATGTCGTTTTTTACGTTAAAAATACGTCAAAAAACGACATTATTACGTCATTATTTTTGCACCAACCTAATATTTTCATTTACCAATTATAGTTTAAACAATTGAACCTATGTTTATTTTATTTTAAATAAAATATTTATTACTATTTTGATGCTGAAATCCGAAGGCACATTGGAATAGAAAAAGATGCCTTCTAAAAGCTAAACAAAGTATTAAGAAACAGGAAAATTTCATTTGAAACAAAGACAACAATGCTGAACAGTTATGTAATGTCAGTCCTCCTATATAGCAGTAAATGCTGGACAATCTCCTCAGATGAACAGGGGTTTGAAGCAACAGAAATGTGGATCTACAGAAGGATGCTGAGAATACCATGAATAGTTGTATGCAATTAATCAGTAAATTTAAAAGAAAATGGAAACAAAAAGGACACTTGATCTTAGAATCTGTGAGTTGAAATTTCTGGTACTCACAAAGGAAAGAAGGCTTGGAGAATTTGACACTCACAGGGCATATTTGTGGCAAGAGAAGCATAGAAAAACAGTGCCTTAGCACATCCAGATTGTGAGCTTGAGTAAATGGATGGTAGAACAGGGATTGGTTAGGATAGTAAGGAGACAAACATTGCTTACTGCTACAAAGGTAGGAAGTTGTGGAGACTTATTATCTTTTACATCTTGGTGGGACATGTACTTAAATGAAGAATAATTTAATGTGATTTAAGGAACCATTTTTCAGATAATCTATTATGGGATTATTAGAAACTTTGCCCTTGGAATTTCTCTTAATTCATAAAATGTACATTGTTTAAAAAATAAAAACAAAAATGCTTACATTCCGAAAAGTTGAAATGAAAATCAAATGCAGTCATCATGATATCATTTTTAATGTTTTATTTAGACCCTGTATTATAGCAGTATCGTCACAAGTTCAAATTCACCCCTGATTTGTTTTCTGAATGTAAACAATGACAACTTTATCTGTAGATGAGGTTCTACTTAAAGCTTTGACTTTCCTAACTTTTTATGAATTTTAATATTTTTTTTTATATCTTTTTTTTTTTTTATCTTTGATATTGTTAATTTCACTTCTGGATGAACAGAAATTCATTTTTCTCTAGTGATTAATTTTTATTTATTTTTATCTAATTCTATCAACCACCCAGCCAACTATTGGATCTCTGCATAGAGAAAAATGACTACATGGTGCTTCTACTATTAATTAGCTGTTGTAAGTTTTCTCTTAAAAGATGTTTCCATCTTTTTTTTTCTTTTCTTTTTCTTTTTTTTTTTAATATGTATTTATTTATTGGTCCCAATGGAACCCGACAATGGTTTTGTTATTTTCTTACTTTCACTGGATGACTAAAAAGAAACCATTACTTAATGGTCTTGTCAAGAATTAGTACCTATTGACCAAGTTAATTTTAACAGTACAAGTTGTGTTGTATATTATTTATAGCTCTCTGATTAATCAATATATATATATATATATATATATATATATATATATATATAAAAGAAAAACAGATCACTTTAAGGTACCATTATAAAAATTTATTAAGGACTCTGGTGTAATAAATTATTATAATGGTACCTTAAAGTGATCTGTTTTTCTTTTAAATATTAGCTCTGGATTTACATTGAGCTCTCAGGATTTCATCCTCCTTGGGATTACCCATACGGATTACCAAGTTCTTCATAACTTAATTATATATATATATATATATATATATATATATATATATATACTTTATGGGGCCAAGTTATATAAGCAGGCTTGAATAGTGCATCAAATTAATTATTTACCAAAAACCAACTGATGGGACTGTAAGGCTGAAATCCGGGTAGTGTGGAGTATGAATTTTTTTCAAATTTTTTATCTTATTTTCTCTGCACGTTCAAGTTTTGGGAATTGTGTATTGAGCACACTCATGAAATATCCATCCATTGGTCTGACCTACACTTTCTTTTTTTTTTGATATTTTTATATAAGAATATAAGATATCGTGCAGTGGATAAATTGTCATCTAAATGTCACAAAAAGGAAAATAACACTGACATGTCATTTTAACAGGTATATTTACCACAAATTACACAAAAATATCTTGACATGCTAAAGGGTAAATTTGTTCAATAAAATCGACATTGGTTCAACCATGGCCTTCAGATGAATTCCGAATCTCCTGCATCTCTTCTGGATGGTCTCCTCATTTAAGTTGTTGAATGCTACCATAATCCTTGCCTTCAGTTCATTTTTGGTGTTACAAGTTTTGTTGGTCTCTTGCTCAACTGCACCCCACGTATAATAATTAAGGTGGTTGAAGTCTGGGGAGTTAAGTGGCCAGATGTAAGTGGAGTGATGTGGTTGCAGAAATTGTCTGACAACAATGACTGGGTTCTCCTTTTTGTGTGGCATGGTGCAGAATCCTGTTGCCAGATTTAGGGTCTTCCAGCAGCCACCCTCTTGAACTAGGGCAGCACTACCTCCTCAAAACACTTGATGTAGGCCGCCATGTTTAGTCCCTCACCAACAAATTTGGGATTTCTTTCCTTATCAGAACGATCAGAGTGAATTTTCTGAGCTGACATACCTTCATAATCACCATTAGATTCATCTAACTCTTTTCGAATCCTCTGTACTGTCCTCACATTGACATCCAAACACTTGAAAATATTTGTATTGGAGCTTCTGAGGTGAATGCCAAGCAGTACAGCATGTTGTTTCAAAATTTTGGAGTGAATTGCATCATGTTGCTCTTTTTCTTACAGATGGTGCCCAACTGACCCTACTATACTGTGCAGTTGACAAAATTAAAAATACAAAATGGCGCCAATTTATCCATTGTACCGTGTGTGTGTGTGTATAAAGTTTTTCATAGTAGTATTAGTATATATTTGTTTAGTAACTCCTTAAATAATTGAAAACAATAAAGAAAAACAGTATGAGAATAAATCCAGTAGTTTTTGTTGTTACCAGTGTTTCGGCTGCCTCATTCTATAGCCTTCTTCAGGAAAGGAAAAATGTTTTTTTTCTTCTTCTCTCAGAGGCAATTAACAAAAGAAATGATTGCAAAGGGTATTTGCTCTATCGGATTTATTTTGTAGATTTCTTTTGTTATCACAATATTTAACCGACTCATTCTCTGGCTTTCTTCAGGAATACAATTTTGAAAGGAATGAATCTTTTTGGCAAAAACCTTCGTGCCCACCAAATAAAAAGTGTCAAAGAGTTTTTTTTCCAATTAACTACCTTTGTTCCTTGGCAATGTTTATTGTTTTAAAAATGAAAGTGAATTTTTACATTTTCTTTGTTCTTGAGAATGGACAACAAAAATAATAAACACTATTTATTAGATTGTTTATTTACACTATTTTATTATATTATTTATTGGAATGGTTGGCAATATATTGGCTAATTATCAATTGATTCAAACTTTATAAAAGGGTAAATAATGATTTCCTTATAGTTGGTTCACATTTTAATAATTTAGCAAATATTTATAAATAAAAACTTTTTTTTCATATTTCTTTTATAAATTGGTAATTGAAGATTAAGAAAAATAGTTTTAAGGTGTGCTATATTCATGGGATAAAGTACTCAATAACAGAGATAGAGCATATGTAAATAAAAAAATGAAGATTGAAGTCAACACTTACAGGTGACAAGCTGTTTCATGCTGGACGCAATCATCAGGCTGCCTGACAATTGCATCCAGCATGAAATATGAGTGTTGACTTCAATGTTCACTTTTATATTTAAATTGGTAAATGATAAATATTGCATTAGTTTTAATTTTATTATTTTTTAGAATGTTGTAAATATAAAATTATTCTTGTAGATAAACAATGTAATAGTGTTTAATATTTTAAATTCTCAAAAAAAAAAAAAAAAATGTACAAATTTACTTTTGTCATATTTTTGGTTTTATTACAATTTTAATCATCGCTTTTTAAAACAATAAACATTGCCCAGGAGTGAAGGTAGTTAAAATAATAGTGGTGTCAAGGGAAAAACTGTCCTTTTGACACATTTTTTTTTTAATTTTTTTATTTTTTTTTTTTTGCTGGCATGGTTCCAAGTTTGCCCTTTTATTTTTATTTTCCCAAATGTGGCTCACAAATATAATGGTCACAAATGGTATTTGTACGATTTGGATTTATTTTGTGGAATTCTTTTGCTATCACAATATTCAGCCGACTCCTTCTCCAGCCTTCTTCAAGTATGGGAGTCGATGGCAGTTGGGATTGAGTGCATGCAAATGATCCTTTCCTTAGCTGCATATAGTCTGTGCTTCGACAGGGCTATATACATTCTAGTATACAATCCTGAAAAAAAGGCCTATTCTCTACCCCCCAAGCCTCCGCACGTTGGTACAGGAAAAAAAATGGTGGCAAATACAGTGTCAACTCATTTTGTTTGTAAAAATAGATTTTCTTTTAGATTGTATATCTGAAGATGGCTGTAAAATGAATGAAACGTTATAATGCATGCAAAGCCAAAAATGAGTTGAGTTTGAGACCCCTTTGGAATGATGACTCTTTTCAAAATCATACAATGTATTGCAGTAATTTGTCTGAATATTTCTTACTGGGGTATTTTTTTTCTAGCCTTAAAACTATAAACAACTGCCATATTTGAAAATACACTTTTTTTTTTTTTCTTTTAAATGACCATGTGTTAACCTATTTTTCTAAAAAAATTTTAATTATTTTTTTGTCAAACAATTTTGTCTTGTTTTCTGCCATATTTAAATTTCTGTATCTGATGTGAAATTTATCCAAAACTACATTTGAACCCACCATCTTGTGCATGCAGTTGTAAAGAACTGTGTCCAGATTAATGCTAAGCTCGTATTGTAATGTGTGTATTTATTTGTTTTGAGGCTTTGTTTTCACTTATATTTTTCTAAATTTTATTAAGTCAGGTCCTTCCATGCGTAAATCATCTGTTCTGATCACAAAACCTTTATAAACCTTCCGCTTCGTTTGCACTCAAGCTTTTTACTCCCGCCCAGCTTTGTTTTCCACCCTGTCAAGATTGACTGGGTCTGGCGGGCTAATGACGGCAGTGGGGTAGATAGGGAGTTGGGGGGGAGTACATAGCACCCCTTTCTCTCACTTCTACTCTCAGTACTACCACGAACAGCACCACTACCACCCTAAACTCAGGACATTTTTTTTTCCCCCGTAGATGAAAGGGTGGGGGGGATTTATAAAGACAAACTCAGTATGTGTCCTTTGCATATGACAATGCACCCCCTTCTTGTTGTAGTGCCTTAATCTTTTGCACCCAGTTCTACTCCCCCCTACCATGAAATAATTAAACCTCTTCATCGTTTCCTCTGCATTTACACACACACACACACACAAACGTGTATGTGTATTACTTCAAATGTTAGTTTTTAGTGGATACCTGTATTTGAGTAGATGCTCTGATTTTATCCTTAACAATATTTATTTCATCTACTGACCTCTGCATGTGAAAAATAAATACCATTGAAGATGAAAAATATGTATTGTCTACTCAAATGTGGGAATCCATGAAAAAAAATGTTTGAGGTAATAAAATGTATATAATAAAATATTTTTATTTAAAAAATATTTTACATGGTGACATGGAAATTTCTATATTTCACAAATTTAAATTTGTTCCATTATCAGGCGATGTTGGGTAACTTTTTTTTTTTTTTTTCCTTTTTTTAAAAGTTACCCAACATTGCTTGATAATTTCCGTATCGTGATGTAAAATATTTTTAAATAAAAGTATCATGCTCTACATTCTATCGGGCACTTTAAAAAAAAAATAAATGCTAAAGAACTGTGGATTCTTAATCTGATTTTTTTCTTTCTCTTATATATGTGTGTGTGTGTGTGTGTGTAGCCTAATAAAGCCTAGTATTATTAATTTTACACTTGAACTCTCTTTGACCGATTTCCTCTCCTGCCTTCCCTTTTATGTAATGTGTATGCAGATTTACACTTTTGGTTACAAATTTACAAGCGTGTACGACATTTAAAATTGATCTCTCTCTCTCTCACTCACTCACTTATACAGACGCATTTTTTCAAAGTTGTCTTGGAAAATTATAGGAATGAAAAATGACAACAAAAATTAAACAAAAAAACCCTGTATGTTTCTCAAGCACCTAAAATTTTTAAAAAATTTCATGTCATTATAGGCCTAGGCCCAATAAATCTGTCATGTAATGTCATATATTTTTAGCTGAATTTTGGTCTGAAATGTTCATTGTACAATGTTTGAGCTCTGTGATTAGCCAGTGAATTTTCTTTGAAAATGAATACATTGTTTAAGAACTGAACTACTGCTGGAGCCCATCTCAACTTGATTTACTTTTGTACTTTGATAATTCTACGACGGAGATGAGAATAAAACTTTGAATGTGGGTCTTTGTGGGCTTATAACTTTAAAAGCAGAAATGTCTTCAATACCAAATATATTTCTCAAATTAAAAAATCAAACTATATCTAAATTTAATTTGCTATTTACAAAAAAAATATCCAATTTTATTCTTTGTAGAGAGCTAGAAAATGTACAAATAACATTCAAAATCAATTGAAATCTATCATAGAAAATGCGTGATTTCTTTTTGGATTTCTCTCTGAATTTCTGGGATGACTAATATCCTCATCTTTATTATAATAATAATAATAATAATTATTATTATTATAATAATTATTATCATCAAAAGTTATGGTCATTGTGTCCTCTGTCCTTCATCAGATGCTTGTCAATCCAGGTAACCTTAAGGGAATTTCTAACTGAACCGTTTATTTAATCTATATTCCACTGACCGGGGATTATCTCATTTAGTTCTTATTTTATTACTGTACAGTTATTGCTTGCCTTGTTTCGATTGAGTCCAAGTATGGATTGCCTGACCCAGGGATTTACTGTGTCACCAAATTCACAAACCTATGAGACAAGAACCTAATGGATTATTATCCTGATCAGCAAGTACCTGAAAAGGCCAGAGAGCACAGTGGCCAAAACGTTTGCGGTAATCAAAGATTGCAACAATATTCCACATGTAAATAATGCTCGTTCTAATTTCAATTTGAAGTTACAGAAATTGGTTTTCTTTGAATTCCCGGTTTGTGAGATGTTTCATGCGTTTTGAGAAAATATCCCCCCCCCCCGACTCCTAGTCATAACAATTTTACTTGGTTAATTTAGAGAGATAGTCAAATGATAACAAACCCATAGTCATTCTTTTTTCTTCCTACAACACCCGCCCACCAATGTATATGAAGGTGGATCAATAATTCCATAGCCTGATATAATTATTAGGTTGGTGCAAAAATAATGTCGTTTTCTCACTATGTGAGAAAACGACATTATTTTTGCACCAACCTAATATTAGCTGTGTTTTGATCTCTTACTTTTTTCTTTTTGCTTGATGTTTATGATTTAAGTACATTGACAAAGAACAAAACTGTTGATAATTTTTTTTATTTTTTTCTCCAAGTCAATTGGGACTTTCCATGTGGTGTCATGGTACAACTGAATAGTGAGTTTGATCTTCACTGTGTGCCCCCATAATTTCGGCTTTGGTCACATCTAAGATGCACTTAGAAAATCACCATTGGGCTGTGGGTTTACCCTAACTAAAGAAAGATGCATCATATATATATATATATATATATATATATATATATATATATATATATATATATATATATATATATATATATAAGGTTGGTGCAAAAATAATGACGTAATAATGTTGTTTTTTGACGTTCCGTGAAAAAACGACATTATTACGTCATTATTTTTGCACCAACCTAATATATATATATATATGTGAAAAATATATAGAAAATAGGAAAGAACTCGTTAGGTAAATAATCCAAAGTTCTTTAGTATTTTTGAAATAGTGCTCAATACAAAAGTAGAGCATAAATATAATAATTTATTTAAAAATATGATTCCAACACGCTACATAAGAGTTCTCATGTTTCAAAACAACAGCCGAAAACTTCAATTATTTCAATTAAATTGAATTAAAGTACCAAGTTCTGTTCCATCTTTAAGTGAAATTTTTTGGGATTCCAAAAAAATTTCGCTTGAAGATGGAACAGTGCTTAGTACTTTAATTTAATTTAATTGAAATAATTATATTGAAGTTTTCAGCTCTTGTTTTGAAACATGAGAACTCTTATGTAACATGTTGGAATCATATTTTTAAATAAATTATTATTATATATATATATATATATATATATATATATATATATATATATATATTATGCACCCAACGTGTTCTTTTCTATTTTCTGCATACCTGCACAAGGATACATATATATATATATATATATATATATATATATATATATATATGGACAGGTGGGGGGGGGGGGCCTTTTATAAAAGTAAAAGGTTTGTCACTTAGCTGATTGATATTACCTTCAGTATCCTGACTCCAGAGTTTCATAGATGGACCCTCCAGAAATTACACCATCCACTCATCAGGGGCCATCATACATTGACTGATTATACTTCCCAATTTTTCTTTTTATATGAACTTATAATGAAAAGTGTATACATATATATTTATATATATATATATATTGATATTTGCCCCTAGATGTTTTTCGGTAATTTGACGTTCCTTCTAGGAATTAAATTCTTTACTCGGGAGTTTTTTAGATTCTTTTGATTTCACTTATTTACCCACAACATCTACATTTGTACCTCTCTGCTAAAATACACTGTCCATTTTATGATATTGAAATATAGATTTTTTTGATTTTTTTTTTTTTTTTTTTTTGCTTCATAAATTAAATCTTTTATAATTTATTTTATGTCTGCTTTTTTATTAGGATATTTATTCTTTAATTAGAAAATTAAGTTTAAGGAAATGAACTTCACTATTATTATCAACCAAAATGTACGTACTTTTTATTTTTAATATCGTGTGTGTGTGATGCAAATACTTATAAATTGGAATGTCTTTACTACACCAGATTTTAAGCTGAATTCATTTTTTAATGACTAGTTTGTATTTTTGTCTATCAATGACGTGTGTACGTGTGTCTCCCTCTTTCTCCCTCTCTTTCCTCCTCACTTTCAATCCCTTACCCCCCTCTCTCTCTCTCTCCTTTTCTCGCTCTCACCGCCTTTCTTTATTATATAAGGTTAAATTTTAACCTTTCATGCCAACAAGAATTTTTTTTTTTTTGTAAATTTTAAGATGGTCATTATTAAGAATTTTAATACGTTGAA
>OZ010610.1:73585911-73618411 GCA_963932145.1 Acanthosepion lycidas
CTTTCTGAATGTACTGTATCTAATATTTTTCTCCCATAGCCAGGGAGCTTTGATTTGTTGCTTTTTTTTTCTTTTTTTTTTTTTTCCCTTTTTAATTATCTCCCTTGAACCCCTTCTGATAAATTTTAAAATTCCACCCCTAATTTTAACGTATTTAATTCCTCTTTCTTTTTAATTCGTGATCCACAAAAACGATAATGGCTGAAAAGGTTATCATTTTAATTCCGTTTTTGTCAGTCTTTTTTTTTTTTCTTGATAATCCTCCTCCGCATTTGTTCAATCGGAGTAAATGTTTGTCGATTTTAATTTCCGGCTTTTGCAGTTTCATTACATTTTGACATTGACTATATTTGTTATAAATAAGTGATATCTGGCCTTTTACAAAGAGGACCTATTAGCTAAGGATAGCAAGTACAAATTACAATCATATTCTACAAGAACTTTTAAAACAAAATATCTAAAGACAAGGAGGACAATCTTTAAATTGCGTAACGGTCTTTACCGTTTATTTCAATTAACTGCGTGACTTCTCTGCTTACCTTAGTTGACAATAATCTAAGTGGCATATGACTAAAAAAAAAGATATTATAGATCATTTAAAGCTAATTTGTTTAAATAATGCACTTGACTATTGTTTGCATCACCTGGTAATAATTATAAGTAACATAGTACCCTAAGATAAGTAACCAAGTAATCGTTTTAAGTCCTCTGAATATCGGTGTCAATTTAAATACATTACTTTGTATATCCATTCTTCATCTCTGGAAATCCACATCTGCAGGATGGTGTAAACATTAATATTAATAACTAGGATATGCAAGATTTTTCTTTTTCTTTTTTTTCTTTTTTTTAAATTACCATTTTATAAAAGAAATTGAGGATTTCAGTGTTCGACTTTTAAACAAAATTTAAAATCGCCATTACAAGAGTTGAACTATAATCTGTGCTTAAATTCCATCTTTTACTAATATTTACCATTCTTTCTCTACTTGTTATTCCTCTGTCACCTCTTTCTTCTCTTCCTACCTGGAGAAGACCATCTTCTATCACTGCTACTGCCCATATCTCTAGCGGAGACTTGCGGTGAAAACAGTACCTATATTATCATTACAGTAGCTTCTTTTTAGAATGCTAACTGGCCACAGATGCTAAGCAGTGTCCGTCCGTCACCCCCCCATACTTTTCTCTGTATTCATTTATTTATTTAGTTTTTTAATTTCTTTCTCTCTTATCTTATCTTTCTTCACCTACCCAGCCTTGCAGTTATCGATTGCTTGTTGCCGTCTTGGAGGGGGTGGAGAAACCCATGTGCTGTGGTAAGCAGTATAAGAATGCATGTCCACTGGCGTGGGGCTAGGTGATTTAATGAATCTGTAGAGGAAGCAGGGGATGATGAAGCACAATGACGTTGTCCATCGTTAGTACAATGGCTTTGTTCTTGTTAAAAGACCGAGCAGATGAAGATGAATTTGTAAAAAGCAATATTTTCATCTTTCTTTCTTTTTTTCTTTCTGTAATGTCCTGCCGCAAGTTAAGACTTTAGAGAGATTTATGCTTTGGGACACACATACATTAATATGGGGGGGGGGGTGCTGAAATGTTCTTGGCTAGGCCCACTTGCCACAATCAAACTAAATGGTTGAGCAGTCTTCTACTTATCTGTGTCACTTCAGAAGGAGTTGCAATGATGGTTCTCTACTACTTCCTATCTATATCTTGTAGCACTAAACAATGTTTATCTCCTCACTCTCCTGTTTGTTCCTTAACAAATAGGTTACTGTTTTTCTCAGCTCTTCTGCATTCAGCATGTCTTGTGAGTGTCAAATTCTCCATGCCCCCTTTCTTCATTATGTTATCCAGAAATTTCAACTCTCTCTTTCTGATTCTAGATATATATTCTAAAAATAATTATTTTTTTTTTATTAAAGACAATTAGGATTTTTATGCCTTCTTGGTTAGGCTGGGGACTTTTTAGCATGTCCTTACTTCTAAATGAAGACTGAAAAAAATAAATGAATAAGTAATGCAAAAACTCTAAGAATATTATCCTTTTTTGATATAATCAATGAGTATTACCAAATCTGAAATATCACAAGAGAATTAATACTGATGACTGATTAATCGGCAAATTCTGATATGAATACTCAACAATTGTTAGTGCAAGCTTAAAGTTATATATATATATATATAGTGTAACCCGGATATAAGAGAAACCTGGATATAAGAGAGATTTTCTCTGGTCCCAAATTAGAGCCATACTCGCTTAAACAAAATAGACCAAACCCGGATATAAGATACTTCTTCTCCGGTCCCGACAACTCTCTTATATCTGGGTTACACTGTATATATGTAGTGAACATTGATGTCAACACTCAGAGGTGACAGACTGTTTCATGGTTGCCTGATGATTGCATCTAGCATGAAACAGTCCGTTACCTCCGAGTGTCGACTTCAATGTTCACTTTTATATTTACATACGCTCTCTGATATTGAGCACTTCATCCCATAAATATAGCACACTGTAAAAATATATTTCTTCATTTATATAAGCGGATGGATTTTTTATTTATCTGGCAGATTCTTATTACTTAAACATTATTCTTTTTAGTGGAAACTCATATTTGAGTAGATGTTCCATTTATTTATTAAATAGTATATTTATTTATTTTCCTCTACTGGCCTGAATATTCAAGAAATCTTATTAAAAAAAAAAAAAAAAAAATATATATATATATATACACTCTCCAGAAGGACTCGTTGTTAGATCTGATGCGCTTTAGGTTGACTTGCCCTATGCCATGTGTTTTCAATCAAGCAAAATTAAATAGGGCTGAATTGCAGTTTGTTAAATTCAGTCATGCACAAATACTCTTGATATGTATCCATCTCTTTGTCCCATGCAACAATAGCAGGGCAGACTGGGCTTCCTAGCCATGGTTGGCAATCGGTCTAGAAGATGAACACTCTAAATTTTAAAATTGTATATAACCCTGCCAATTGACAAGACCTTGGAGTTCACTATAATCTTGACTATAACTAACCTACAATTTCTTATGGCCACATCATGTTGAAACCCCAGTTCCCATATGATCACCAAAGTTAACCAATGTTGAGTCTGGTCAGTACCTACATGGGTGACCGCTTCAGAATATCAGGTGCTGTAAGCTTGGATGTGTGGGTGGGGTAATGGGTAAAGGCTCAGAATTGTTAATTGGTGAGCCAAGTTCCAGTTCCTGTTTGGTTTATGTTCTCTTGTGTGCAAATACTGTTGTGAGAGGTATGAAGCCACATCTTCTTTCCTCCCCCCCATTTAAAATTCTTACAATCTAAAAAATATTTTCTAGCTTTCAATAACCTGTAAAAAGGTTAAAAACCATAGAAAACGAATTGATAATATCAAACCAGTTATCAGGCCTTTTTTTGTGGCGCTCAAAAGTGAATGTGTCCATGATCCTCATAATATCTTTCATCTCCTACACACACCCACAACATGGATCCTATAAAGAGTTTTGGTCATTTCCTGGGCCTTTGCTGTCTTTTTTTTTTTTTTTTTTTTTTACTGAGGTTAGAACAAAACCTCTGCAATGATCATAATTGCTTAAATGTTAGTGTAAGAAATGAAAGAGGTTATGATGAGCCCTCTTTCAGAGGGACTTTTAAAACTATATCTTGTAACCAGTAATACAAAGTTGGCTAAATTTGGCATCATTTGAAGGAGAAATCAATTTACGCTGATACCAAAATGAATTTGTAATACATCATTATTTCATTGGCTTTTGAGATATATCAAAAATTTAGTTGCACTCACATAACATATTCAGATTTTTTTGACTGAATCAGGACTCTAGAATCAAATGAAATCTCTTATGAGGTGATTTTTTTTTTTTAAACTTTTCCCCCCAAGCAAGGTGGGGGTGCTGCTAGAATGCAAGGATTTACAGAAAGTGGGAGCAAGTGTAAAGAGACATGAAAGAGGAAAGGATGCTGAATAGAAGGACGGGGAATAGATCAAGACATTTGGAGATGTTGATTGACATTGCATTTGAATAGTTGGAGATTATAGCTATCAGGGAAGAAAGTAAGAGGAAGGGAATTCCACAGACAGGAAGAGTGAGACATGAAGCTATTAGAGTAGAAGAGACGGCTACATTTAACTGTTGGGACTGAGATTCCGACCTAGTGCCACATTTAAATTCATGCAGTCTGGGGACTAACGAAAATAGCTCATTGGAGCAGTTGCAGTGAAAGTATTTGTAGAAAAGACAAAGGGAAGTGACGGCATATCTATGCGAGAGTGACTGTAGGCAAGATCAGGGCCAACTGCATTGCATATTCATCTCTGGATTTTGTCGAGGACCCTCAGACGAATGGTTAGGGCTCCAGACCATATATGACAGCAATATTCCATGTAAGATATGATTAAAACAAAATATACAGTAAATAAAAATAAAAAAAAGAAAGCAAAAAAAAATTGCTTTTGATGTGAGTAAAAATTGATAAGATGAACATTGTGCACTAAAATGACTGGCAGTTTGATAAAGTCTGACCAAATTAACATCTTAACTGTAGTTTGACCAACAAACTTTTTGGCCCTCCTTTGTTTTTTTGTTTATTTTATTTTATTTTATTTTTTTTTTTTAAATAAATAAAAATATCTTATCTCTGTAAGGAGTGGATCAAATTTATCTTTGGTCAATATTAAGATGTCTCTTCATTCTTCGAAAATAATGTAAACTTTGAACTTTGTTTATCTGATAAGTGATTCCTTTTTATGGGGGATCTTGGCTGTTGTATTTATAATTCAAATATGGTTACTTTTAGATTTATACTCATTTGTTCACATGGAAAAGAGAATAAATCTGATTTGAGGCATATTCATGCATGCATATATATATATATATATATATATATATATATATATATATATATATCTGGTGCAAGGGTTTCATAGACCCCCACCAAATCTATGATAAGGGGACACCCACTCTACTACATCTCCATTTTCATAAGGTAATATTCATATAAAATATATATTTTATTGTAACCTGATTATATACAATAAGGGATTACCATGCAATATAGGCGAATAATTCAACTAGAAAAATTGAAAATAAATACAATGTATCTAAATACAAATTTAGAGACATGTCACTTAATAACTCCAATGTATCTAAATACAAATTTAGAGACATGTCACTTAATAACTCCAATGTATCTAAATACAAATTTAGAGACATGTCACTTAATAACTCCACTTTTATCCTATAAATACCTTAAAAATATATATTCATTTCACCCCAAGCAAGGTGGGAATGCCACTAGTACGCAGGGGGCTACAGAGAGTGAAAGTGGGAGAAAAGACTAGGTATAGAGGAATTGAGGAAAGGATAAAAGATGAATGGGGTTCAAGAAGACAGAAGATGGCAATTGACTTTGTATTTCAATTTGGTTGTAGTTGTCAGGGAAGCAAGTAAATGAAAGGGAGTTCCACAGTCAGGAAGTGTGAGAAAAACTGTTGGAGTAGAAGTGGTGGTTACGTTTAAGTATTTCAGCAGTAAAAGGGTGGAACCTAATTGCCAATCTAGTAGCACACTTAAATTGACATGGTCTGGGCACCAGGGGAATAAAGCTCATCAGAGCTGTTGGTATGAAAATATTTGTAGAAAAGGCTGAAGCCATGTCATGTTGGAGAGAGAATAACCAGTTGAGATACCAAGTCAGGAATGATTACATTGTAGATCATTCTTTTGGATTTTCACAAGAACTTAGTCATGAATATCAGGACGCATATATAATATTGTGTGTGTGTGTGTGTGTGTGTATATATATATATATATATATAAAACATTGTGTGTGTGTATGTGTATATATATATATATATATATATATATATATATATATATATATATATATATATATATAAAACATTGTGTGTGTGTGTGTTTATTATATATATATATATATATATATATATATAATTGAATTTGTGAAATTCACTTGGAAGTTGAAAATGTTTTTATTCTTTATCAACATTTAGCTCTATATGAACATCCTCAAAACAAGTGGAAAAATAATTGCCATGCTTACTTAGAAATATTGTGATTAATTTGAAAAACATTTCAACTGTGAATAAAATTTTAAAATAAATTTGGGTAAATGTGCCAAAGTTGCTATAGTAACAATTTTTATTTATTTATCTTAAACTGAAATTAATATCTACTGACCTAGCAATCAAAAATCTTTAGGTAGATTTTCTTTAATAACACAGTATGTACTCTTAGTCCTTTTATAACCTGGGAAACCACCTTCAGGCCTGGTTTGCTTTTATCATTAGGCTACAGGAAGCCATTACAGTTAAACATGGTTCAATTATCTTAGTGAAAAAATGCACATCTCTTGTAGTGGTCATTTGAAATCTATATTTGCCCACTTTATTTTCCTAACTGAAACATAAACCGTAATTAATGGTTTCTTAATGTGGCATTAATTCTTATGACTATAAGTATTATTTGCAGTGTGTACATATGTCTGCATAATTTTAAACAGTGAACTTAATGTCAACCCCTTTATCATGATGGCTTCAAATGTGGTTTCTCTGATGGCAAAAAAGGTAATACAGGTTCAATTCCTGTTGAAAAAGATATTTTCTTCAGTAGGACTTCTATGCTGGTTTACATTAATTTCAACAATTAGAACAAGAATGTCATCTAAAAGATGTGTAGCCGATAAAGATGTTTTAGTGATAAGAAATCTTCGTTTATCTCAAATTATGTTTTTGTGTCAATTTATATTGAGTCCTTCCAGCCATCCCTTTGGCTGTTAGGTTTAAGTATATTTAGCTTCTGATGTTTAAATATTTATTTTATAAGATCCTGCTTCTTTATGGAATTAAAAAAAAAAAAGTAGTTCATTCTTTGTATACATTTAGTTTAAATTTTGAGAATATATGTTCAAATCATTTAGCTGCTTTTTTTTTCCTTTTTCAAAACTAATCCTAAATTCATATTGAGTCAATTAAAATCATTTTTTTTCTGCAAAAACCATCTTCTATCACTATGAGGAACTAATAGTACTAAATTTGCTATTATCTTTTCTCTCCTTATTATCTGCCCTTTTTTTATGATTGTATTTTTTTTTTTTTTTTTTTCCTTTAAAGGAAAAATACGATTTAATACTTTTTGTCATTTAACAATTAGAAGAAAATGAGACAATTATCATTGGAATCAAAAATAGTAAATTTTAAATGCTTCTTTTTGTAAGAACTGTAACTGTCTCTTTCATTTGAAAATGACTATTTCAATTGTTATTAATGTCAAAGGCTAATTTACTTGTTCCCAATTATTTTTCTATAAAGACGATGGGAATGGAATGCCACTGGTTGTGGGATTTGATATTGAAATTATCAATTTTTCCTTTTTTTTTTTTTTTTTTTTTTTTTTTTTTTTTTTAAACTTTCTTTAAAATTATTTTTTCCCCTTTTTAAATAAAAGGTGTATGAACTAAAAATTATATTTTTTATTATATTTTATTTCTAATTTCTTTATTTAATTTCTAATTTTTTTATTTTATTTAAAAAAATTTTATATTGTTTTTAATTTTTTAAATTTTTTCTTTTTTTTCTCTCAAAAGTACAATGGTGATTTTTCAAGAATTTTACCTTGCCCTTCCCAGAAATTGAATTTTTTTTTCCTATGGAACTGTTCTTGAATTCATTCTTTCCTTGTCATTGTTTGTATTATTTTTTTTTCATTTTCATTTCTTCAGATTCTTTAAGCATTCCCTAGAAATGAGCAAACTAGAATTTACTTGGAAAAAAAAATTGAAATATTTTCATAAAAACTTCATTATTATTTTAAATCTTTTAGTAATCTGTGTCTCTATGGGTAGACCTGAAAGAAAACATACACATATTTTATTTATATATATATATATATATATATATATATAAAGAGAGATGTTTGATTTTTTTTTTTTTTTTTTTTTTTTTTTTAAAGGTGATTTTCTTTCATATTATTTTTTCAAATAAAGTGTTGTCTTGGGTTCAAAATTGCTGATAAACTCTAAAGTTCATATTTGTGTTTGTTCAAGTACTTTTAATAATCTCAGTTATTTTCATGAACCAATGTAGTGTCTGTTTAGGTGACAGAATTCCTTTGTCTACATTCTGGTATTCTTTTGAAAAGTGAAAATGTGAAGTAGTCTGTGATGATGCCATGTGTAATGGTTACTGAGAGCAAGATCCCGATACCTTATCCCAAAATACAATAAATTAAACTGACCTTGTCAATTCTTTTTAATCAAACTTGTTTCAATGAATACTTACTGTTTTAAATATACCATATATATATATATATATATATATATATATATAGGCAGTGTTGACATAGGTATCAACACTGGATGGCAACAGCCATGTCCACATTGCTTCATATCGGCTCTCTTTGAGTACTTTTCTCCCATAAGTCTACCATACACACACTTTGTGTGTGTGTATATATATATATATATATATATATATATATATATATAGAGAGAGAGAGACACCAGAAGTGTTGAAACAAAATGGCTATTTTTGTAGTGATTTTATAACATGTTTGTTATAATTTTTGAATAAATTATATATATTTTTGCTTATCAATTTTAACATGTTATTTAAAGCCAGAAAATATTTTTAGATTGTAAGAATTTTGTGGGTAGATAATGATTTACTGATACAAGTCCTACTAATTACGCCATAGGTGAGAGGAGAAGAGGTCGATAAATTTGTGTATAAGTTAATATAATGAGCCCGACTTTGGAACTCTACTGTGCAATTTCCAATTCTGAACCATTATCCATTACAACACCTGTACACCTAAGCTTACACCACCCTGTATTCCCAAGTGGTCACCCATGTAAGTACTAACCAGGCTCAACATTGCTTAATTCTGGTGACCGCACGAAAATCAGAATATCAATGTGTTATGGTGTGTTATAATATATATGCATGTTACTTATTGGAAAGTGCTCTCTCTCTATATATATATAATGTATGTGTGAGCACACACCAAGTAACTAATGGGCCCTGATTGAAATGATTTCCAATCCTCAACTTCGAACATATGATTTCTGTTTCTCTTTTTATTCCTTTTACATTTGGTCTGTATTTGAAATTAAAATATGTATTTTTTCTTTTTTTTCATATTTTCCTATTAATTTTATTTATCCATTATTTTATCTTAAATTTTTTTTTTAACAACTTGTCTTTTATTCAACATCTGATATAAATGTTGTATCGATATGAATTGTGCAGGGGGCAGAGGTGATTCGACTGATAAGATTCTATCTCCAACTAAAGGTATTTGATGATTTGTCTTTGAAATAGCTGTCAAATTTATTTTCTACAAAAACTATTTAAATTCCCTTACCCTTTATGCTTAAAAATATCTGTTAATAAATTTAGTCATTAAAAGTCTATAAATTCCAAAATGTTAATTTGATGGATTTTTTAAACCTATTTTTTATTATTATTATTATTATTATGATTATTTATTCCTTTGCAGATGAGTAAAGATCCAGATGAAAAAAAGTGAAATAATCATCTCTTTTGAGCAGTTTATTTTTCTTTTTTTGTAATTAACATTTTGAATTTATGGAAAAAAAATGGCCAATTTTTGTTTGCAATGAAAAATTGAAAAAATTCTTCTTTTGCTTAAAGATTTTTCATTAAAAAAAAAAAAAAAAAAATCATTTTTGCAACATAATTCTTGGTACTATACGTCTCCTAAGTGCCAGTTCCTCAAAATCATAAAACATACATTTTGCTTAGTATATGAATACCACGTTTAAAAATGTTGCTTCATGCCATTCAGGACATGTCTCTCCACAACTTCCTCTTCTTCATAATTCTAAGCAATATTTTTCCTCTTACTATCCTTCTCAGTCAATATTCTGTCATCCATTAATAGAAATTCATCAGCTAGGTTACTTGCTGTTTCCCTCATGCCTTCAATATATCCTGTGAGTGTCAAATTCTCCAAACCCTTTTTCCTCGTGTTTTCCAGAAATTTCAACTTTTTCAAAATTATTAGTTTTATAGTAAAATTGATAGGCCATGTTAAGTTATGGTCTCATCAGTTGTGTTCACTTGGAAAACAACTATTTGGATTTTTTACTTTGGATATCAAAATAAAATAAAACCATGCATTCATGTATGTTAATTTTATTTCCAAAACATGTGTGCTCCTTAAATCTAAAGGAGTTAAATCTATGAAGTTAAGACTCCTCCCCACAAAAAAACCTAAAAAAAACTTGGTTCTAATGTCACATTACTATTTACTTTTTTGTAACCTCTCTTACCTGTCTGTTTTTACTCATTGCCTGGATCTTTCCACTTCTTCCAAGCGTATGGCACTGCCCACTTTTAGAATCCAAGTTCTTAACTGACTACAAGTTCTGCATTCAAGCTGAAATTTTTACTTGTTTATACTTCTCTGAAATAAGTGCAAGAGATTTTGCCTGTTAAAGGATTGTAAATCAAAAATTTAGTTCTTTTAAAATTATCCTGTTTTGAATAATCTTGGATTTTTTTGTTTATCACAAAACCTTTCTGATTATTATCTTTTCTAAAAGATTCCTATAATTAAAGGGTAAGAAAGGAAATAAAAACAAAAACAATTTCCATTCTGCAAGAAAATGTCTCGGCGTGAGAATTACCAAACTTTTTGATTTGTAGAATAAGTTATTTGCTCATATTAACAACTGCTGGCTGTCATTTTATTAAAGCAGGTTGTTTGGTGTAAGGATCGATAAAGGCAAAAAATAATCAAAAAAAAAATTCCAGTTTTGTTCCTCTTCAGCATTTGTGTGGAACAAATTTAAAATTCCTCTGGGGATTTAAATTCTGGCATTTGCCTTTCTTTACACATCATTAGGTAACCATTTAAATTGAATTTAATCTTTATTTAAAATTATTTTTTTAAATCTTTTATCTTAATGTCTTTTTTTTTATTTTCGGCAGCATTGAGAGGTTAGGGGAAGAAAACATTTTATAGCTTATGAATTTTCAAATGAATAAATTTTTGGAATCCATTTGAACGTATTTCATCATAATTCTTGTGGCATTGTCATACAACATTTTATTTTGCTGTTTTACTTGCGTAAAAATAGAGACTGAATCGTTTATACTGATCTGGTTGAATTCTCATCTAACCTAGGACTCTTCAAATTGAATGGTTTCAAGAGCAGTAATTTTTTGTTGTCTAGTTTATACCAACACTGGAATAAATTCTGTGTGCACACACGCACACACACATTTTGAATGTAATATTGTTCATTTTATATGGCAGTGAATGTGGGATAATCTTCTCAGATGAAGGAATTTGAGGCAATATGAATGTGGTTCTACAGAAGGATGTTGAGCATACGATGGACTGAATATGTGAGTGATGACAAAATTTTAGAGAAAATGGAAACAAAAAGTATGCGAGAGGGCTTAGAAAATTTGACACTCACAGGACCGATTTAAGGCAAGAGGAACAAAGGAAAGCAGAATATAACCTACCTAATGAGCTTGTGTATATGGTTGACAGAACAGGGATTAGGAGAGATAGCAAAATGACAAAATTTACTAAGAGCTATAAAGGAAAGGAAATTGTGGATAGCCATGTCCATCCACGTCCTGAAGGGATATATAGAAGAAGAAAGGCCTTGTGCATATGGTTGGCAGAACAGGGATTAGGAGAGATAGCAAAATGACAAAATTTACTAAGAGCTATAAAGGAAAGGAAATTGTGGAGAGCCATGTCCATCCACGTCCTGAAGGGATATATAGAAAAAGAAAGGGCTTGTGTATATGGTTGACAGAACAGGGATTAGGAGAGATAGCAAAATGACAAAATTTACTAAGAGCTATAAAGGAAGGAAAATTGTGGAGAGCCATGATCATTCACCTCCTGAAGGGATATATAGAAGAAGAAAGGGCTTGAGTAAATGGTTGACAGAACAGGGTTTAGGAGAGATAGCAAAATGACAAAATTTACTAAGAGCTATAAAGGAAAGGAAATTGTGGAGAGCCATGATCATTCACCTCCTGAAGGGATATATAGAAGAAGAAAGGGCTTGTGTATATGGTTGACAGAACAGGGATTAGGAGAGATAGGAAAATGACAAAATTTACTAAGAGCTATAAAGGAAAGGAAATTGTGGAGAGCCATGATCATTCACCTCCTGAAGGGATATATAGAAGAAGAAAGGGCTTGAGTAAATGGTTGACAGAACAGGGTTTAGGAGAGATAGCAAAAAGACAAAATTTACTATGAGCTATAAAGGAAAAGAAATTGTGGAGAGCCATGATCGTCCACGTCCTAAAGGATTTGTTTTGGTATTAAACAGATGATAAACAGGGTGTTTTTTAATCATAAGGAAGATATGAAATAAAATTTTTATGAGTGTTATTAAATTTAATAACTTTGAAAAACTAATATTTTTACTTTTGTTTATAAATTCTTTTTAAAATATAAAATCTTTAAATTCGCTTTGTATTGGCGAAGATAAGTTTTCTTTTTAGCTTTATTCTCTCTCTCTATAACACACATTAATTCAAACAAGTTTTGTCAAATTCAGTTAACAAAGTATGACTGTTTAATTTTTTTTTTATTTATTTCATTTTCTCAATTTTTGAATACTAGAATTTTTTTTGTAACTTGCTGATGCATGTGTTTGTTATTGTTGAAATTATTGTTGACATATTTTTGTCAAGATTTACAAACTCTACATTTCGTTCAATTTCTCAAACCAACCAATGAAATTTGAATAAACTGATTTGTTTGGGAAAATACTTTGACAAAAACCCTACTTCATGGTTTTTACACACCCTAGTAAAAACAATTGCACTTTGTACCCCCTTATCTGTTTTCACTTCTACCCAAAATTTGGTTTTGATCAGTCTAGGTATAGCTATTCTAGACAGTGGGATAGACTAATGGATGTCATTGGATTTTATATATAGATTGATATTGTACATTAGGTTCAAAATATTGTCATACTGACAATACCCAGTTCTTGATAATGACTGAGATGTTGAAAAGTAACAAAAACAAAATAAAAATCTTTACCTTTGGGCAGTTTATCCACAATTGTGATCTTGATGTGCAATATTTTCATCAAAAAGTAGAAAAATTCAAATTATATAATATTAAGTCATAATGATATAAAGAAAATGTTATAATTTAATGTGTGCTGAATTGAACAGAATTCTTGATAAAAATATGCTTAATAATTGTCTAGCATTATTGTATAAAAAAAAAAATATTGAAATTTCACAATACATATCAAAGTCTGAGTTACCTGCTTTGATCTTCAGGACCTAAATAAGAATTATTTTATTGATTATTACAGTATATATATTTTATTTTATATTTTATTTTATAAATGCTTATAGGTTAACTAAAAATTAAATTTTGTTTTATACTTAGAACTGCTAATTGAGTGAGTTTGCTAAACCACATGAAAACCCAGATATTTGACTTGTATAGCTTCCCTGTAAATATCTGTATTTTCTATAAATACTTTCATGGTAATTCTTCTGATGAATTTTCTTCTTTGGTACCTAGACTTGAGGAATTTAAGCACAATACTAGATTGGCTGTTAGGTCTCCTCATTTTACAGTTGAAATGGCTAAACGTAACCATAAGTTCTATGCTAACAGTTTCTTCAAATGTACATCTCGCTTGTGGAACTCTCTTCCGGCTTCTTGCTTTCCAGCCAACTTTTATCTTCAAAAATTTTAATGCAATGTCAATCATTATCTTCTGTCTTAATTTTTGTTTATATATTATTGTAGCATACCTACAGATGATAATGAGTATGTCCCCATTCACATAAATAGAGTAGTAAATACTCTATGTTGGTCTGCAATTGGAGATTCAATGTGGAATTCACTTGACTCACTTCTAGCAGTTGACTACTTCTTCAACATGCTGCTGGCGAATCTTATATGTGTTGTTCTTGCCCTAAGTATTATCGTTTATTACCAACCTTCGTTTGATTATTCTGTTCAGTAACCTTCCCTAGGTTACAACATACATATATATATATATATATATATATATATGATAAGAGGAAAACTTAGCTGTTTCATCATCTGAGGGACTTTATCAAGGTAAAAGTGAGAATTTTATTTTCTAATAATTATTTAATATACAAGAGCAAAAATGTTATTGGTTCTTGGACATTTTTAGGTATAAGAATGCGCATAGATTTTCATCAGGTTGATGGAAAAGTCGGGCAAGTTATGGAGGACATGAAGTGATACAATTTAATATCTAATAAACAAAAGTGAGTAAGTGAGGTCTTTGAATTTTTTTTTTTTTTTTTTCAATATGTAAATTAGTATATAAATTATTTCATTTTGGGATTAATTTATGTGTTATATATTTTGAATAAGATGAAGTTATGGATTTATCATTTTATTTTAATTTTTTGATGTTTTTGTAGTTGTGTATCTTGGCTTCGGAAACTAGGATTCCTTTTAGGAATTGAAAAAAATCCAGGGTGCAGATTTAAATTTTGATAAAATTTAATGGTGGAAAGTTAATTTCTCTTTTAATAAGTGTTGCATTCTTTAGATCAAAGTTGTGGTTGAATTTATTTCTATGTATAACCGATACATTTGATAAATTGTTGTTTATAAAGTCTGTTTGGTGTTCATAGATATACATATTTTAAACTTGTGCAAATTTATAGTCTCTCTCAAATTTTTACACATGTGTGTTTATATATATATATATATATATATATATATATATATATATATATATATATATATATATATATTCACACACACTTGTTCACCACCAGAAATGTAAACAAAACAAATATTCAAAATTACTGTTTGTCTGCCACAATAGTGCTATATATATATATATATATATATATATATTCACTCCTGTAGTTCACTGCTACTAATAAGCAGGAATATTTTTTCCTCCTGATGATGACCATACTGGCCGAAATTAGTTAAAGAACTTAATTGAAATAAAAATAAAAAATTAATATACAACCAGTGCGTCTGTAAATTTTAATTTTTTAAATATTTTTTTATTGTTCAAAACAAACACACAAACACACACACATATATATACATATACATTTCTTCCTCAAATGTTTTAATGTATATTTATTGTTAGTGTAAATTTTAGCTTTGTTATTCTACACTGAATACTGTTTTATTATCACAAATACTCAAAACTTATGTTAATGCATGTTATTTTCTTGTTGTTGTGACTCAGATGTGTATAGCTTCAGTTGCATTCTCAGCCATTTCATGTTTTTGCATTCTGAATTAGCTAATCAATAAAACACTCATAACCTAAAATAATGATCTTTGACCTGCGTGTGTTTTTTGTTTGTTTCTCTGTCTCTCGCATGTTACATGATCATATACAAGTCGTACGAGAGTTATTGATCTGTTGAGATTGAGTGATTGAAAAATTGAAATGGGATGAACAGTCAAACAAGTGATTATTTTTTTTATACCACACACCTATCAGGTATAAAGAGAATAGTCACTTGTTGATTCTCAGATTTTGCAGTTCATTCAAGACAAAATTAAATAGTCACTCTCTCTTTTTATTTATATATATATATATATATATATATATATATATATATATATATATATATAAATAAATGTTGATGTCTAAAACATTGTATTTACAGAGGAATATTCGTTAATAGTATATGTAGATATAAACAGTGTGATGTAGAAACAACACAGCATATTTAAGTGATCAGCAGAATGTGAACACACACACACACACATATATATATATATATATAGGTTAAAGTGCTCAATATCAGGTATAGAGCATATGTAAATATAAAAGTGGGAATTAGTCAACACAAGTTGACAGTCTATTTAATGCTAAACACAATTGTCAGGCCATATCTCTCTCTCTCTCTCTCTCTATATATATATATATATATACATACATACATTGACACTTTAATGTTTGGTCATATTTTGGGAAGTTCTGAGATCTTTTCAGAACCTTGTCTTGTGTGTGTGTGCATATATATATATATATATATATATATATATATATAATATATATATGAAGGCAAATTCTCTTTACTCTCCATTTTCACAGAATTGAGCTTGTACTTTATAAATATGTATATTATGTCTTACTCGGATATCCTCATTGTTTTTTCTGTCTCGATTTTCTTCACTTTTTTTTTTATTTATTTTTTATTTATTTTAAAACAAGATGTTGATGCCAGCAAAAGTATTTATTGATAATGAATTTATTTACTTTTTTTTATATTTTTAAAGAAATCTTTCATGAAGGGCAAAATCCTTTTCATTCTGTTATGTGATTGTAAAAGTGGAGGAAAATGTGGATTTTGAAAGACTTTCTTTCCTTAACGTTATTTTTATTATTATTATTATTATTATTGCAACAAGGTTAGTTTCTTTGATACATTTTTTTCACCTGTTTATGGTTTGATTCATTTAATTTCTTTCTTCATGTAGGATGAATGTTTCTTGTGTTTTTGATTTGAAATTTGCATTTTGTCAGTTATGTATTTAGTATTTCTTGCAAAGATTTTAAAAATTTAATTTTAAATTACAAAAAAAAAAGATTAAGAATTCTCAGTTTGATTCTTTGTACTCTGAATATTTTAGCAATTTTTAAACATATTAGAATTATTTAATTTTTTTTAATATATATAAAAATCTCTAACCAGTGATTAAAAGCAAGTGAAGAATTAATCTTTTAGCAATAGTCCTTTTTTTTTTTTTTTTTTTTTTTTAAATTAGCTTATACATAAAAGCTTTAATAAAATAGAGTAGATTACTCTGGTATTAAAAATAAAAAAACTGATCAATCCCCACCCCGTTTTCATTTGTCATGGTGCATAACATTTCCCCTACCCCAGCTTCCCAATTTTAGGGGACATATTTTATGTAGCATTGAGATTAGCAGGAGGAGTCAAAGAATTTATGATTAATATTCCTCTTAATTTTATTTAAAAATTATTTTCCCTTAAATTTTTTTACTTGATCTATTTTCTGAACTGTTGATATTTGAATTATTTTAAAAAAATTTTCTTCTATTTAGTTGAATTTAAATTTTTTTAAAAGTTTATTTTTCTGTTTTATAACATCGAGACTACTTGTCATTACACTTCCTGTGTTTCAAATGTGAAAAAAAAAAAAAAGAAAAATCCCTTTTTCATTTCTTTTTCATTTCTTTTTTTTTTTTTTTTTTTTAGTTCATTTATATCCTTTTATTTAATTTATTTTTGTCATATTTCCTTGAACTCCTGGTTTATATAAAATGATATAGTTCCATTACTGAGAATTTCAAAAGAACAGACAGGTTTAAGGAGCTGTGTTTGGATGGGGGGGGGGCGGCGTGTTGGGGGTGGGGGGTCACATAAAACTGAAAAGAAAGAATGACTAGTATAGGATGCATGGAGTAGGGGAGAGTAAAAAGCGTTTCTAATCTATTTTGTTTGAAACGCTAGATCGATTGCCATTTGTAAAGTGCTCCTTACTATGGCCGTTGTTGTCAACTAACTGATAACGGTGATGCCCCTGTTATCGGTATCTTTGGCACGTTCTTGATTACACCGCCCAATGTTGGGCATCTATTAGGCTAGCATCGTCATCACTGCCACCGCCTCGGGAGAGAACAGTAAACCAATTCGAGGAGAAGATGCTGCCAAGATTGGCCTGTAGTTTAAGCTTTCTTCTAAATTATAATTTGTTCACCTCCACCACCTCCAACCTATCACTTCTCCCCCTACAACCCTACGACTTTCTTTTGTTCATCTACCCCTCGACTAAATGTTACATTCAGATACAGTGTCAGTGTTAGCATCTATAATTTACATATATACAGGCACTTTTATAATTTAATGTCTCAGGCTGTTACATGTATAAAAATGTATGGTTGACTCAATGTGTTTCATGTCAGATACAACATTGACTTTTGTTATTCACATGATCAATATATATTGGGTTGGTGCATAATTATCAGTCGTTTTTAAACAATATTTATTCTGAAAAACGCCTCATAATTATACACCAACCCAATATTTCGGCCTTTAATTGTTCCTTGTTTCTTTTTTTAATTTTTTTTTTATTTATTTATTTATAAGTTTGAAAAGTTGTACTCATGTTTGCTTATTGCCATATTCATGACGTTTCGGCTGTTGTATGCACCAGCCTTCTTCAGGTAATATTAGTTGGAGTTTTGAACCAAACACTTTATTTAGTCCACAGGGTAGATTGTTGTAATTTTTTGTTTATTTTATATATATAATATAATATAATATATATATATATATATATATATATATATATATATATATATATATATATAAAATGCAATTCCTATATTTATTATTTATATATTATATATGCGCGGTGCTTATTGGAAAGCACTCAATACTAGTGATAGAGCTAACATCTTTAGCTGCAGTGATGTGAGTTTGTGACCCTGGGTTACATTCCCTTTGTGATCGTCCAACAAAATCTACCAGAGTTGTTGTTGGTGAAACCTGTTGCTGAGTATTGGTGTGCTCATTAACATTTCCTTCAGTGTGAAATGAGTCCTATACTGGATTTGGAGAGATGTCGACAGCCACCATGTAGTAGGGTAGGAGGTTTCTCTCACACATTTTATATATATATATATATATATATATATATATATATAATCATGTAGGGCTGTAGGGGTAGCACATCTATTGCTGTTATTGTAGCAGTGGCGTGTCTTGTGTAAGACGTCCTGTCAGAGCCCAACCACCTCCAGGTTGGTTTAAATTCAGTTTTCCTTTCCCGATACTAGTTGCTAACCAAGGTTATGGGACCCAATCTGTTCTGCTATTTACCCATAGTTGGGGTGTGAAGAGATAGCTTCATATTTTTCCCCAAGGGTATTAGCACTTAACTGGAATTCAAACTCTGCTCTCCGATTCCTCAATTCAAGCCACTACCCATTACACACCTTGCCGCCAAATATATATAAACTTCAAACATTATTATAGTGGACACTTTGTATTTGAGCAATAATGTTTGAAGTAATAAAAATATTGGATTAAAAATAAATCAGTTCTTTAGAAATATATATGATTAAAAATATAATTTTAAGATATGGTATATTCATGGATAAAAGTGTTCAATATCAGAGATAGAGCATATCTAAATAATAAAAGTAGACACAGGGGTTAACACCTAGCAACAAGCATCTTTCATGCTTGAGCACACTCTTCAGGCCCTATATATATATATATATATATATATATATAGCTTCTTAGCTCTGTCTAACCACATTGAGCACTGTTTTGTTTACACCTTATGTTGGGTAAATATTTATTCACTTACCTGTGTATGCATGCTAACACATGTATATACAGCTGTTAAATATCTAGTTATTTGGTTTGTCCTTATTAATATATATATATATATATATATATATATATATATATATATATATATATATATATATATATATATATATATAAGAACAATGTTAGGAAAATCAATGAAAATGTGGGGCAAAATGTTTTTGTCTTTTATGACCTCATCGGACTAAAGTGATGTTTACATTGATGTGCCTACACATAAGATTTCAGTGTCCCCTCTCCTTTATGCTTATATGTAGTTGCATCAACATTAACATTGCTTTAGTTTGATGGCATCCGAAAGGATGAAATGTGTTATGCAAAACATATTTCCATCTTGTCATGGATTTTCCGCATATTTTTTTCCTTATTTTTTCTCCAAACTCCCCACTTCTATTATTCCAGACCCCCACCCCTATTTTTTATTTCCCACTTTATTTCAACTTCACTGTTTATATCCACTTTCTCTCCCTCTTTGTTTACAACTCTGCCTTTATTAATTGTGAATGAATTTTTCAATTTCTGTGATAAGGCATTATCATTATTTACATTATCTACAATCAGACTAATATCCTCATCTTTCTGCTGTTGTTCCCTATGTCCCTCTTCAGGGAATTTCCAATGATCCCTTTATTTAATCTATGGAGGTAGATTGTTCTTGTTCCACTTCCCTATGTCTAGAAATGTTGTGTTCTCTTTTCAGCGAGTGCGAGCCCTGTTTCCAAAGAGATTGAGTCTTTACTACCTGGCCCAGGGATTGAACTCACAGTTCACAAACTAACACTTTAATCCACTAGGCTTATAAGTCCCAACAGTTACAAGATATCTGTCAACATGGACAGCGGTATGAGGACGATTCCCCCCCCACCGGATTCAATGAAGGGTTTACTTTGAAATGTCCTGGAAGTTTACCCAGATTGAGAGATACCTGAAGAAGGCTGGAGAACACAGCAGCCAAAATGTTGTGGTGATAATAGTGAAGATGAGGATGTTAGTTTGATTGTAACTAATGAATTTTCCAACCTGCCCTTTTATTCTGATCAGCCCATTAATTCTGCCACACCCCTTTTATTCCATCCTGTCCCCTTTTATTTCATCCTGTCCCCTTTTATTCCGTCCTGTCCCCTTTTATTCCGTCCTGTTCCTTTTTATTCTAAATTTTAGAGTACATGTTTACTAAAATAAATATGCTTATACCAAATTTTACTTTAAATCGTCTTTGCCCTCCTAAATTCATTCTTAAATCTTTCTGCCTTATTATTATTATTATTATTATTATTACTATTACTATTATTATTATGTATGTATGTATTAGGTTGGTGCAAAAATAATAACGTAATAATGTCGTTTTTTTGACATTAAAAATACGTCAAAAAACGACATTATTACGTCATTATTTTTGCACCAACCTAATATGAATGTCCATCTCCCTTGTTCTGACATGGTTACATCTGTTGGTTAGATTCTCTTCTGCGTTATACTTTTGCCGACACACAGGACAATAGACACATTTAGAAGTGGTCTTTATTCTTTTATACATGTTTATGCACACATTTTATATATTTTATGAAATTCCCTGCTCAATTTTATTTTTTCATCTCCATTTTCTTTATAATCACTTACCTTAAGTCCATAAAAAGAAAATTACCTTTCCTACACCCCGACCTTTTTATTTAATCTACTTTTCACTGTTTACCTCTGGCCATTTCTGTTCTTTTCGGAATCTAAAAAAGAAAATGCTACCATGCCCCTTCACCAATCTCTCTTTAATCGGTCAATAATTTGAGTTTTAAGGCAACATGGTACAACTAGTCCATCTATAGTAGATTACGATTACCTACATCTTGTTCACTCTTTAGACATATTGAAGGATTTTCAATCGTTATTCTTGACCATTTGAGATTTACATAAAAAAAAAAAAAAAAAAATGTAATTTTTATCATGTTATTACCTTATTCCTTGTATTGTCTCGTCACAGTTTTGTCTGGAAAACCTGGAAATAACTGTCTGGAAAAAAAAAAAAAAAAAAAAATGTCATTTTTATCATGTTATTACCTTATTCCTTGTATTGTCTCGTCACAGTTTTGTCTGGAAAACCTGGAAATAACTGTCTGGAAAAAAAAAAAAAAGACATTTTTTTTTTTTTTTTTCTAAATTTCCCAAAAGAGACTTCCCTTTAGCTTCTAGCTACATACTTTGTTAAACATGTGCTTGATATTTATTTAAATGCTGGCTATAGCAAATTATTTTCGGTAAATTTGGTTTGTTTCACTTATTTAATATAAACAAAATGTCCACCAGATTAAAGGCTATGTCACAATTAAAATCTGCAGTATTTGTGTCACAGTCCTACTAGAACATATGTGAGTACTAATTTTGCAAATTGGTGTTTCTCTCACTAAGTTCATGAGTGCTTTAGTAACTAAAGTTATTATAAAGCTAATAGTGAATGATTCTAGCCTCATGATTCATTTTGCTTTCCTAATGCTATCAAATGTTCAGAGTTAGATGTTGAAGAATACAAAAATCTCTTGTCTTTTATTACACAACATCATTTTATTAATAATTTATTTTTTATAGAGTATAATTAAAACCTCAAAATAAAGATGAAAGGAAAACATTTCTTTAGCAACATGCTTCATCTACTGAGAGACAATATTTATCCCTGATATTTTTATTGACTTTAAAAACAAAATTAAAAGCTGTCACCTGAAGAATTTACTGAAATTTTTTGTATCTAAATTATTCTTTTCACTTGCATTCCACAACTGTTTGTTTTAGAGTCTATCAATGAAATTTTTAAATTTGATGACCATTAAAGGAAACGACTAAGGTATCCTGAATTGGATGATTGGCATTCGATTGATTTGTTTTTTATGGCTTATCAACCCTTTTCAGGCTATTTAAAGGCAGAAAAATATCTTTATAAGAATTTGAGGTTGAATAATAATTTACTGATAAAAGTCCTACTAATTAACTCATAACCGAGGGAGAAGAGGCGAATTCATGCCTTTCCCCCAAGGGTATCTGCACATAATGTAATGAACCCAACTGAAACTGAAACTTGATTCTCCAATTTCCAATTTAGAGCTGTTACCCATTACACCATCTGCACATCCAAGCTTACAGAACCTGGTATTCACAAATGGTCACCCATCTAGATATTGATCAGGTTTGACATTGCTTAATTTCAGTGACTGTACACAAAACAGATTTTCAACATGATATAACTGTAATCCTGCTTGGCATTAGAAATTTAGAAATAAAATTACTTTTTCTGTAGGTTCTAAACATTATATATATATATATATATATATATATATATATATATATATATATATATATAATATGTGTGTGTGTATACTAACCAACGAAACTGCAAGAAGAGACTGTCCAAATCTTAACTCCAAGTTTCATGAAAATTGTCAGACGACAAGAACTGGAGAATATAATATATAAACTTTATAGACCAGACTAATGTTGGGTAATTGAATGACAAAATGGAAAAAATGGCCTATATGATGTGCTTAAAATGGAGATAAAAACAAAATCAGTAGAAAGCTGAGTGAGTTTGGCGAGGTTCTGGTTCTCGATACATTGGGGCACCAGAAATTTAAAACTTCCATTCAAAGTTGTCACTGCATAGTCAGTTTCTTGCAACATGTAAATGTAATTGAAATTTGCTATAGTTCATACCCTCCTCCGACATGTATAGACATTTATATTGTTGTATATAGCCTATTTAGTCTGATAAAGTTCTTTCAAAAGACAAAATGCATCATATAGGAATTTGTCATTCAATTACACAAACACATACAAATATATATATATATATATATATATATATATATATATATATATATATATATATATATGGGATGGAGTGCTCAATATCAGCGATAGAGCATATGTAAGTATAAAAGTGAACATTGAATTCAAAACTCAAAGGCGACAGACTATTTCATGCTAGAGACAATTGTCAGGCCACCTGATGATTGTGTCTAGCATGAAACAGTCTGTTGCCTCTGAATATTGACTTCAATGTTCACTTGAATAATATATATATATATATATATATATATATATATATATATATATATATATGAAGAAATATAGTCTTAAGGTGTGCTATATTTATGGGATAAAGTGCTCAATATCAGAGATAGTGTGTGTAAATATAAAAGTGAACATAGAAGTCAACACTTAGAGGCGACAGTCTGTTTCATGCTATATGCAATCGTCAGGCCTGACAATTACATATAGCATGAAACAGACTGTCGCCTCTAAGTGTTGACTTCTATGTTCACTTTTATATATATATATATATATATATATATATATATATATATATATATATATATATATATATATATATATATATATATAAATAAATAAATAATGTGTTTGAGTTTGTCTTCAGGCCTTTTTCTTTTTGAGTATTTTCCTTTCGATTTTGTTTGTGACTTTATCTGGATAAGAGTTTTAAGTTCTGGCAAGTTGTCCTTTGGTTCCAACAGAGGTTTTCTTTTTTCTTTAATATCTATCTCATATATATATATATATATATATATATATATATATATATAAAATCTTTTCAATTAAATTATGATGAATTTCTGTCCTTTTATGATCTGTTGTCAAAGTCTATAACTCTTTAGACATATATGTAAGTAGTTAAAAAGTAATAATATCTGGAATGATCTCTCATTGACCATATTGGTTGTGGGTTGATTGTCGTCTTCATTGTGACCTCGTTACCCTCCCCCCGGGAGCTGGAGAACTATTTAAATAATAAATAGACGAAAACTTTTTACGAGAATGACCATCTTAATCAGCTCATTCACTTGAGCTAATTATGTATGCATCTTTTCATGTGATAATTGACTGTATAAACTTTTTAATCTCTCTTCACTTCACCTCCCCTCCAAATGTTGATTGGGGCTGTTTCTCGCCCCACCCTGCCCTCGCTAAATCTACCATTCAAGAGACCAGAAGCAAAAAGCCATGAGCACATGGTTTAGTCATGAGGTCTCTTATTGTGACACAGGATAGCTGTAATTACGCGCACACACACACACTATATATATATATATATATATATATATATATATATATATATATATATATATATATGCCATTGCCCCACTTCCACTAACCTTTGTTAACGTGGCCATTTTTGTCATTTTTATATCTCCTGTCAACCCCCACGTTTGTGACTGCTACTCCACCTCCTAACATTCACCACTGAGGACTATTGTCTCTCGACTGTCCTTTTTATTATTCCTGAACATTAATGTCCGAGAGTCTTTGACAGTTCTTCTTTCTGTTGATTTAATTTTGAATGGATAGAATTTATTTACTTTTGGTCAGCTGATGCTGTCTACTTTTTGATTTTTTTTTTTTTTTTTCTTTTCTTTTCGTTTAGAAGAATTACAAAAAATGAAACAAATATAGAAAAAATTGACCACTTTACTGATGATTGTTCGAAGTTGTAACCTCATAACAAACTTGATTATTTTTTTATTTTTTTTATTTTTTATTTATTTATTTATTATTTTTTTTTTTAACTATTTCTTCATAATCTGACTATATTACAAAAATAAGATTTTTTTTCTTTTCTTTTCTTTGTTGCGATAGCACAATGGTCATTGTCCAGTGAGTTTATTTCTAATTAGTTGTTTTCCTTTATTTTATTTTTTCAGTTCATGAGACAAACTTTAAAATTAATATCTTTCCAGACTGTCACCAGGGGAGGGGCTACCCTACCCTGAAAATCACTTTGCCCCCTTCCTGTGAAAAATGATGAGAACTGATTTTACTGTGCAAATTCTTAATGGCATGACTTGATACCCTCCCCCCAACTCAAAACCTGATAACTGTGTTGATATAATTACCATATAGCTTTAAACTTATTAATTTTTAAATAGTATAGTCAATACAATAAGTAAATGTGATTAATTTGTAAATATAAAATAGTGTGTGTGTGTGTGTATATATATATATATATATATATATATATATATATATTTACTTAGCTGATTGATGTCATATTCAACACCTCAACTCCAGAGTTTTGTAGACAAACTTCGCCATCATTGTTTATTCCACTCTTCAGGAGGTTTCGGCACTTGACTGTTGATTTTCTAATTTTTTGGTATAAAAATATAATATTAAGGTATGCTATATTTAATGATAAAAGTACTTAATATCAAAGTTAAAAGTCAACACTGAAGTCAACACTAAGTGGCAACAATCGGCTTAAACACAATCTTAGCCTGGAAATTACGTTCAAGCATGAAACAGACGGTCTCCACTTGTTGTTGACCTTGATGTCCACTTTTAACTTTTATATTTAATATATATATATATATATATATATATATATATAATAATTTTTTTTTTTTGTAAAACGACAAAAAAACGAAAAGGAAGTAGTTGCATTTAAGAGTAACTTATTTTTTTTATTGAGATTCGTATGCCAACCACATGATTTACTTAAAATTTATAGACGTATTTAAATTTAAAATACTGTAATTTAAAATATTCATAACGAAAAAAACTTAAACCATTTTAATCTTTTAAAAATAGAAAAAAAATAGATCTTAATATTTTAAAAGTGTTTTGAAACATTTCGTATTGAAAGGGAAAAAATTGTATGAAAGGATAGGTTAAGGACTTTTTGATTTGATTAAAAAAATATTTAATAAATAAACAAAAAAGTCCTTTTAAAAAGCAATAAATCTAAATGTCAAGAATGTTTTGTTAATTGATTCTTGGTGATCATCATGTTTTTTTATTTTTTTATTCTTTGACTTCAGAAATCTGTTTTGCATTGGCCATGTTTAAATATGGACGTTTTTCATTGCCAAGATCGAACTGTCACCAAACTCTAATGAATAAAAACACATCTCCCCCTCTCAAGTCTTTTCTTTCGTTTCTTTTTTTTTTTTTTTTAAATCATTGCTATTACTATCGTTTTTTTTTCTATTCTGCTGCCTTTTAAAATCTTTATGACATCTTTCTTCATTATTTGTCTTTCATTTTTTATTATATTCGCATCTTAAAATCGTTTTTTTTTTTGTTACCCATCTCCTTTTAAATATCTTTTCCTTTTCACCCAGCATTTCTCTGTTCTCTTCTCTTTGATAGACTTTCTCTATGTAAATCGCCTTTTACCATTTTAATCTCCCCCCACCAATTCTTTTCACTTTACGTTCATCTACTCCTAAAATCTCATTTTTATCTGAATCACTTTATATTACAACCCACAGTCTTGTTTTTTTTCTTTTTTTTTTCCTTATTTTTCTTTTTCTTTTCTTTTTTTTTTTACCGTCGTCTTCCACCGTTCACCCCCCCCCCCATCCACTATCATCGGTTTACTTGAAAAATCCATTGCATTATTTCTTTCTTTTTTTTTTTTTTTTGTTATTTTTTCAACTGATGTTGAAAATGAAATGGAATTATATAGATTGTTTGTTTGTTGTTGTTGTTGTCAGTCGTTTGTTTAAAAATGCTGCACTTTTCTGTGACAGGAAGCGCGCATCTTTCCCTCAGAATCCATTTATTCCACAGACGGGTCAGATGGATGAAGTCTTTTATATAAATTAAATCATTTTTTTAAGTTGTTTTTTTTTATTTATTTATTTAATTCCTCCCCCCTCCTTTATTGACTGTCTTCTTGTCTTCCTTTCTAAAAACCTTCTACTCTCCTTCCACCACTCTCCACAAACACCGATCTTCTGAAAGTCTCTCCTCTTTTTCCATTTTTGTATTTTCGTCGTCTTCAGCTACTTACATCATCATCATCATTATTTATTTATTTATTCTTCTTCTTATTATTTATGTATGTATGTTGAGAGTGGAAGGGCGGTGTGGGGAGCCGCGCACCATATTTCTTTTTGGGAATTGGAAGGATTTGTTGGTCATTAATCTTATTTTCTGTAAAATTCTTTATCATTGCTTATATTACCAGCCAAAGATCTTCTTCATCGTTGTCGCCATCGTTCAAGAAATGATGTGGCCTCTAACTGTCTACTTGCATCCATTAATTTCTTGCTGCATTCATTTTTCGCTTTCAATTTTCATACTTACGAAATTTTATTTATTTTTTAGGTTTTTTTTTTTATTCATTGTCCAATTTTCTTTCTCCCAAGACTTCGTTTTTAATTTTTTTTTTTTATTGTTTAGTGTTTGATTCTATTCAGTTTTTTTTTTGCATAAAGTCATACTTTCTCTTCAAAGTACATTTTAAAACTATTCTGACTTATATCCCCCCATTTTTTTTTTTTTTTTTTTTTACAAAAAAAAAAAAAAACGGATTTTTTTATTTTATATTTTTCATTTTTTTTTTTTTTTTTTTTATAGAAAATATTTTATAAATTTTATGAATTTCTCTTTATGTTTTTTTTTTCTCTTCTTTCTCCCTTTCGGAATGTATTTTATAATATTTGGTTACATAAACTAGAAATTTTTAAACTCTTGACTCACACAAAAAGGAAGATTAAAGAAATCGACAAATTTATGCAAAACTGTACCCATTTTTTTTTTTTTAAACCAGTGTTTTGGTCATTTTTATTATTTTTTTTTAAAACTATTTCAACCCACCTACCTTACATCACTCTCTTGGCCTCCAGTTAATTTTGCATTTAAATTTTTGAAAATCCATGTCGATCGTGATCTTTAAATTCTTGTTCTTTTATTGCTTTCTCTCATTAATGTTTTTATTTTCCTTCAGTCAGTAACCCTTTGCATCTTAGTGGCTTTATTGCCTTGCTTGTGATGAAAGAAATTTTAAAAAATCATTTTGTGTAATAATGAGTTTTAGGCAGCTTCTTTTTCATTTTCTTCAAAATGAAACCTAATTGAGAATAAATTTTGTCCAAAATATTTAACATCGATTAAATTTCGGACAACTTATCTATTATTTAAGAAAACTGAATGGAAAAAAATATATCTAACAAAAATTGTGAATTCTCTTTCATTTCATTGACGTAAATTAAATAAAACGTTGTTTAATCTTTTTTCATTCATTGTTAATTTTTTATTTGCGTGAACTAAAAAAAAAAAAAAAATCTTAAAACTTGATGGTGAAACAATAAATACTTTTTAAAAAAAGTTCCTCTTGAAGTCACTGTAAAAAAAAAGACACAGGTGTCCGCTATAAATGTCTCTGGTAATTTTTACCATTAATTGTCCCGAAAATTATTTTTTTTCAAATATAAAAAAAAAAAAAAAAAAAAATGATTTTAATAAAAAACAAAAATGAATCACATCCAGCAATGACTGCAAAAAAAAAAAAAAAAGGCTATTATTAGTATTTCTATTTAATTTAATGATGTAGATTAATAAACTTTTAAAAGACGATCACCCGATAGTAATTTTTTATTTGTACCAATCATTTTCCAGACAACGTGTTCATTCATTACTTTTGATTTTTATTCTCTTTAATATCGTTTTAAAAAAAAAAAAGAACTTTTGAAAATCATAATAATAATTATTATCAATGCAAACATTTGAGTCGAAAATAAATTTGTCTATAATCTCGATAAAGTTTGAATTGTTAACGCATTTTCAGCCTTCCATTTCTATTGTTTTTTAACCAGCAAACGAACAAAACGCGTCTTGTGGGAACGTACTGTTTATTTTATTACTACATGGGTATTACCAGATTGTATAAAGGTTCTGGGATCGAGGGGTTGGCCTTTTTCTTTTTTATTATTAGTGCTTCCATTCTTCTTAGCCTTTTTTTTTTTTTTTTTTTTTTTAAACACATGTCGATCAGACTGCTTGTTTTTTACAAGTATATTGCCGATGGAGTTTGGTAGGTTTCGTGTTTTTTTTTTGTTTTTTTGTTGTTTTTTTTAAATGGGCCCTAATTGAGCTATGATGATCATAACGGGAGTCATGAATTTGGTTTGACCAGGAACACGGTTCCTTAAAAAGGACATGTGAATTCCTAAAATAATATTGCTCCTCCTGTTTGGATCTTGCAAGCGACTTAAGTTTAAAGTTTAGTTAACTCAAACTGTTTTATTTTATTTTTATAGTAGAAGAAAATTAATTTAATTTTCTTTTTTTCTGGTCGACTGTTACGTATTCCTAAGTTCTTAGTTCCTGAAAATGATTCTTTCAAGTTGTCCATTAAATGCCCTGCTTCTAAATGTGTGTAAAAGTTTGATTCTCACTGGGTGCTGTTCGATTGTAGTCCTATTCCAGACTGTCATGGTAAAAAAAATAGTCAGAGCCATGCCTTTCTCGCTGTGAACATTGGCGCAATACAATCTTTGTTTTTTTTTCCTTTTTGATTCCGTGCCAGATAAATCTGAAATTTTCTGGCTTATGCGTTTATTTCTGAGTGGACGGAGTTACTCGATCTGTAAGCATTTCTAACTAGTACCACACCTACAAGTTTGTGCAATACTGTTCTTAAGGCTTATATTTGGCTGTGAGGCATGGGCTTGATATATACCTTTATCAGACTGGGTATTATAATGGGTATATCGTGCCTTCGTATATTTATACCCTAGCGTTAGTTGTGTGTGTGTGTTATTATCTCACTCAATAGTAGTAGTAATAATAATAATAATGTTGCATTATTTATTGTTGGGCTTTAAAAACTACCTTGCTTCAGTTACCCTGACATAGCTTTAAAAAAAAAAAGAAAGATAACACTGATCTGCTGGGTCAATCCATTCACTTATTCTGTTTGTAAACCAGATTAGCTTAATGATCGCCCGTCTGGTAGAGTTTAGAACACTTGTCAGGATTATGTTAAGAGGTTGGTTTTAACACCCGAAGCTTTGTCTATGTTTTCTTTTATTTAAAATTTTTATTTATTTATTTATTTTGGCTCGCAACTGATTTCACTGTCCAAATTCAGTTAGTAAATCATCGTGCTGACTTCACTCTCCACTCCCATAAAAACACAAACACACACACACACACACACACACACAAAAAAAAAAAACAACAAAAACACACCAGAAAACATATTTCCATCACGATTACTTTTACATCCACTTCTTCCTTAAGTGTCAATTTCCTAAGTCAATTGCAACTGTTAGCCTCTTTAGGGTCTAAATCCGTTCTTCATATAACGGAAACCTAAAACCTTATATTGCTATCAATACCCGTGGTCGGCGAACGATAGCTAATTTTATTTGACGAGAGAGATAAGTATAGAGTTCAATAACACCCGTGTTCAAATGTTAACACCCACTCAGTGTGTTCGTTACTCAATTAACTTGTTTTTATGCAATAAAAATATATATATATATATATATATATATATATATATATATATATATATATATATATATATATATAAATGACAAAGCCTGGAAATTTGACTTACCAACCATAGTATTTCCTTTTATCGTTAAGGTACTTAGATTTGTTGAAATTGAATCTGGTTTTAATAATTAATGTCTTAGATTCAAAAATAAAATCATTTATCTCAAAATATGATCAACTCGAAGCAATTCACAACACTGTTTTCAGGTTGAAAGGGATTTTTTGCCCCTGTCTTTTTTGCCCTACAAACAACACACACACACACACACACACACACACACACACACACACATATATAAGGCCCAAACACTAATATTCCATGGTTATATAATTTATTACATTGGAATTGTAATAATCACGATCCAATTCATCAGACCTACAAATTCAAAAAGAAATCGGAAAATATAACTCCGGGTTACTTTATCCAAATGTAAAAGAACTAAAAATAAAATTCAGAACATTAATTTAAAACAGGGCTCAATACAAAAGTAGACCAATAAATATTTATTATGCAATGTTACATTTAGAACTTAATGTTCTAAAATGTAACTGTATACTCTCTCTCTTTCTCTCTCTCTCAGCTTTTTTAAAAAAATTTAACCGTTCTGTTTTGAGCGACTTAAAATAGTCGGCGGTGATTACCTCTTAAGGGTACGGGTTTAGTTCCCAAAGTATAATAGTCTCAGGAAAGCCCCACCCATCTCTTGCTGGGTACGCTTTATGGAGAGCTAAATTAGGGAAGAAGATACTCGGATCTTTTGCAAATAAAATGAAGTAACAACTCGACCACTTTCTTCATGTTGATTAATGTTTACCCTCGTCCCAGGTAGTGCCCTGACCATTAAAAACCTAAAAAGAAAAAAAAGCAAAAAATTACCTTTACGTTATCTACCCCCCCCCACCTTAATTGATGTACACCCCCCTCGTTTTCCTGGCAACAGATGAAAACTGACCACAGTTGTAGATTCTTTTCAGGTCATTTGATTGTGACCTTGTTACCTTTTTCTATCTCTGTCTTTTTTTTAAATCACATTGGTCGGTGGGTCTGGAATGTAAACTGGCCATTGAATCTCTCTCTCCCTCTCACTATTACCCATCCCTCCCACGCCGTCACCTGTGGCCATTCAAGGTTTCTCTGCTTCTCTTTCAATTTGTCTTAGGGTGGGGTTCCGGGGGATACTGGTCTCTCCATCTTTTATCATTATTGTCCAATTAATTGTCTGGTGTTTACTTTGTAAAGTGACAATTGCCACTCCAAACTTTACCCTTTTACTCTTTCTTTATATAGCTTCTGAGTTCTCCCCCTTTCTATTTCTCTCTCTCTCTCTCTCTCTCTCTCACGCTTTCTCACACACACACACACACACACGATTTTATTTCTCTCTCTCTCTCTCTCTCACTCTCTCTCTATCGATTTTATTTTTCTCTCACACACGATTTTATTTTTCTCTCTCTTTCTCTCACACACGATTTTATTTTTCTCTCTCTCTCACACACGATTTTATTTTTCTCTCTCTCTCACACGATTTTATTTTTCTCTCTTTCTCTCACACAATTTTATTTTTCTCTTTCACTCATCTCCCTCACCTCCCTCTCCCTCTTTTATCTCCCATGTCTTTTTGCTGAGTCTTCACCCTGGTCTCTCTGTTTTTACTTCCCTCTCTCTCTTTCCTCTCTCTCTCTTTCCTCTCTCTCTCTCTTTCTTTCCTTCCTCTCTCTCTCTCTATCTCTTTCCTTCCTCTCTCTCTCTCTATCTCTTTCCTTCCTCTCTCTATCTCTTTCCTTCCTCTCTCTATCTCTTTCCTTCCT
>OZ010610.1:73623411-73643411 GCA_963932145.1 Acanthosepion lycidas
TGATTATAGTATGTCAAGTTGTACTTTTTATTTATTTTTAAGAACTCCTGTTCAATTTCCTTGTGGTCATTGATAGATTAGAGTGTCATTAGTAGACTGGGTTAAATTCTTTACTGGCTGACCACAGGTCATTTATTATATGCAGGTATCATGGGATTAATCTGGACTTCCATTTTCTTCTTTCCTTTCTGACCAATCAATGCAATGAAATGGACTGTTACTAGTTTTTTTTTTTAAATACCCCCCCACATCTATAGCCATTAGTCAAGTAATAGTGGGCTGAAGATACTATCTTTCCACTACTTTGTGGAACTGTCTCCCAAGAGGATGCTCCCCCTCCCCCAAACACTACAATCTTTACCTGCTCAAATTTAGTGTTAACTGTTATCTTCCCCACATATCCTCATAAACTGTGCCTTTTACCTCTTACTCTGTAACCCTCTACCTTGAGTAGCTCTTGGGTCTTGAACAGAGTGAACATTTATTGTAAATAAAAATAAAAATTTACTACCCCCCCTCCCCCCACCAGTTGTATCATTTGACACTTTTCTTTTTTTTACTTTTTTTATGATCTCCCATTCCCGGTTAATTTCTAACCCACTCACTGGATTTGTATGTATTTTCTTGTGTGTGGTAGGGGTATTGATCAGTTGAAAAAAAACTTTTTTTTTACCCTTTATGACTTTCTGTGCAGTCCCTATTGATTAAACTCATCCCCCCCCACTCCGCACTTCCTTTCAAAGATTTCAAATCTTGTCTTAGCCTAGACACTCAACTTTGTGATTAGTGTCGGCTTTATTAGGTGAACCACCTATCAGCTGTTTGTGTTCATCAGTCTAAATTATAGTAAGTGTTTTTAAAAGCTCAAGACTGATGGCAGTGGGCATAGAATGGTGAGACATTTGTACAAAACATTTGTCTTATGACATTACCAAATGAGCAACTATGTGTAACATATGCACTGATAAAAAACCCCAAAAAAACAATCATTTTACAAAGATTATTCCCCATGTTGTAAGCATAAAAACTGAATTTGTTGAGGTTTTTAAGAGAAACAAGAAATTAATCTAATGACTTTCTGGAACTAAATTATTAAAAAGTAGAATTTTTATTGCAACATACTGACGTATGTTGAAATCTTTATATTATCGTTGAAGTTATTGCTAAAAAAATTTTGTTGATATTTACAAGCTCTACATTTCATTCAGTTTCACAAATCAATCAATGAAATATAAAAACTTAAAGAAAAGATAGACAAAAAAAAAATATTGCATTTTCATTATATAAGTATTTGTTATTTTAATTATTGAATTGTTTTTAAAATAGTAGGGGTATTATGCATGTAAAATAATAAAACTTAATTTTTCCAAAAAAATGAATGAAAAGTTATTGTACTAAGCTGAGCACTCTAGTAAAACCAATTACTTTATATCCCTTTTGCTTGTTTGAACTTTTCCGCAAAATTTGGTTTCGATTGGTCAGTGTATTGTGATTTTAGAGGGTGTGAAAGACAGACTAACAGGAGTCACAGTATTTTATATATAGATAAGGTAGATTTTTATCTATACTTGGTTTAGTAAAATAATTCTTCCTCTTGGAATTTCTAAAAATATACCATTTAGAGAATGTTATATTTAAAGACAGATTTATTAAAAGAAAAATTATAAAAATTCATAATCCTTTATTTATTTTTTTTTATTTTAAAATTTCTTTCTTTATTTTTTTCAATTACCATTTTCCTTCAGTATGTAAAAACAGTTATGGCTCTTGTGTTTCCCCTTTCGTATTTTTTCCATTACTTCCCAAGAAAGATATTGGAGAAATTTCCCGCTGTGTTTGCGACAGTTTTGAATTCAAACTTGTCTTTCTATTCTACTAGAAGCACAGTGAATAAGTGGTTAACGGCTCAGATTATGGAATTACAGAGCTGAGCTCATTACATTCACTTATTTGCTTATACCCTTGGGAAAGGTATGAATCTGTCACTTCAGCTATAAGTAAAATAGCAGGACAGACTGGATCATATAGCCTTGGCTGACAACCAGTCTAGGAGAAGAAAACTTTGAATTCACACCAGATCACACTATCCTAAAAGTCTGTATACATTCAAGTGGGAACCACTCATGAATCTAAAATTCCCACTGAAACTGCTATGGATTTGCACATTCGAATGAATGAATGAATGACCTCGACTATGTTTAGTCAGTTTTCGTTCAAATGCAGCTGGTTTTTTGACAGCTGACACAACTGATTGGGTGTCTTCCACAACATGTACAGGTTCTCCTAGACTATCTCCAACCCATGGGTACCAGTCTACCTTGGTATTTCATACCATAGTTGTTGGGGAGATGGGATGCATTTTTACCTTTCACGATGGCATTAGTACGAAGAAAACACAAAAGGCTTGAACAAACTATGAATTCAACCTACTATTTGTACTCTCCATATCTGTAACCACTATGCTACCTGTACATCCAGTATTGGGAATATTGATGTTTAATCTTGGTAAATGAAATTACATATTTTGTTTATCTTCTAAGCCAGCACTTCTTAAACTATGGGTCGCGACCTGACATGCTGGGGTCACAAATATTAAATTCGACACTTGCATTTCAGTTTAGGTTATTTCACAAATGCCCAATATTTAATGTGATGTGCCATGCAAGTACAGTGATAATAAAATGCACATGTGGTGCCATTGTGATTAGTGCAATGTATTTTCAGTAGTGTAGTTGGGTAATAAGTGGGGTTGCAAAAAAAATCTTGTGATGAAAAATGGGATTATGAATGAAAAAAAGTTTAAGAAGTGCTGGTCTAAACTGCAGGAAAGAAAATTTATTTTTGCTTACAGTTCCACTGAGATTAAAACGGTCAAATCTCTGCGAATGATAGCTGATGGATTTATTTATTTTGAAGTTTTCTTTGCTGCAGAATCTGCCTTGATGCAACAAGGTACCATTCTGCTTTTTGGCAGTTACAAATACATACAAAATCCATTTATAGGTAAAAGTTGGCTAAATTTGCTAAACGATCAAAGAAACAAATTTCTGTGCCGTCTCGATAAAAACTTACATGCTAATTCTTCAGATGAACTCTGCTATATGGTACCTAATTTATGAATTTGGTTGCAGTACTAGATGGGCAGGAAGGTCTCGTCATTTTACAGTTGAAATAGCTAGATGTTCTATTCTAATAGTTTCTTCTATCACACTTCTCGCTTGTGGAACACTCTTCAGGCTTCTTCTTTTTCAGTCAACTTTGATCTTGAAAAATTTAGATGCAATGTCAATCATTAACTTCTGTCTTAATACATGTTCTTTTATTTTCATCTCTTCTCGAGTGTTCTACCCCCTCCTCCATATTCTTTCTTAGGGACTTTATTGTCTTGATTGTGATGAAATGATTAAAAAATAAAGGAAAAAAAATTGTCTTTTATTGTTTTAGTAGTTGTAACAAATTTTATGTTCAATTTAAGTAATTTTTTTAATTTACTTTTTGCAAGAAAAGTGATAAATACATAAGCACACATACACATACACACACACACACACACATATATGTATATATTATAAATTGATTTAAAATATGTTTTTTTACGTTACACAGTTCTAACCATGTTTCAAAGATGGAAGCTAAAAGCTCTGAATTTAATTTTGTAATTAAATTAAAGACATTAGTTCCATTTCATCCTCAAGCGAATTTTGGTGTAACTTTTAAAATTACTGGGTTTTAAAGACACAGCTAAAATCATATTTCACGTTTCCAAGGTTACAGATAAATCCACTTACACTAGACAAGGGGTGTCTGCGTGTTCATTATGTCTGTATTTTGATGTATCAATTATTAGTTACGTTTTGGTAGGGGGTAGGGATGTATTTTTCAATGAAATCTAACATCCGAAGATCTGCGTAGGTGAAACCTAGGTAGCTTTGTCTGTGTGTGTGTGTGAATGTCAGTGTGCCACACTTTTTCAACTTTCCTCCTTGATACTGTAGTCCACCATATCATACCATTTTGGAATCAGGCTGGATCTGGACCCGCAGTCCTGAAATTTTGGATTCCCAAGTTTTCATTACTGCGATTGTTTTTGGCAAATTTATTTATTTTATTTTTGGGGGGCAAATTTCTTTAAACAATGACAATTTTTATAACTTGGAAATTAATTTGGGAATAATCAAAATTAATTGCGAAATCCAGTGAAAGTTACCCATGAAATAAAAATAATTATTTGTACAGAAAGTAAGGCCCCTACGTACATCAAACTGTCTTCAAATTAAGTGGCAGCAGAAGAACTATTGTTGAACTTTTAAAAGGTAAGTTTAAATATTAGCGCAATGTTTAAATGCAGCAATCAATTTTGAGTTCTTCTGTAGTTTATTGTTGCCTATTACATCTACTCCCTACCTACCTATGGTGATGAAGGCCTAATCAAGAGTCCTACACAGGAGCTAGATTAAATGCCGCCCGATAGGACTTCTTTTAAGCTAGTATATATATATATATATATATATAAAAATTCACTTTGTTATTTGTTTACATAAGATTAACAAGGAATGGATTACCAGCATATCAATTGCCCAAGATTTTTTTCCTTCTTTCAAGCATTTCATTCCAAAATCTCCAAAAATTCAATTCCAGTGTATGTGTATGTAGTGGGTGGGGGTGTATATCCTCCTAAAATCTTTCCATTCTATCTATAGTAATAGTCAAGTCACTGTCTGAGATTATTCCAGAAGAGGAGAGTGCCAAAGAAGCTGAAGGTTTTCTGGTTCCGGCTGACTGTATGTGTTACTAGGCCAAACTATAAACTTGACCTTGTGTCATATTCAATTTTCTTTACACTTTGGATAAATACCTTTTTTAAAGTTCATTTTTCAAGTTTAATCTCGTTTATAATAAAGTGTGTTGGTAATTCTCAACATCCTACTGTTGATCCCCTAACAAATATATTGTACATATTCAAAATACTTTTTTTTAATCTTTTTTTAATTACATTTTATCTCCAAGAATTGACTTGTGCTGATGTTAAAATAATAAAAAAAAATAATTGGCATCTTTACAGAAACACACCTCTCCAAGATAAAATCATTAAAAAAACAAAAAAAACAAAACTATTTTCATATTTCTATCAGGTAAACACTGAAGATCATGAATATCAATTTTTTATTTAATTTTTTTTTTTTTTTTTTTAAATTTTAAGAGTGGGGTTTACTATATAACTTCATTGTAAATTAATCCCCTATGGAAGCAAAAAAAAAAAAAAAAAAAGAAATGGTTGTATCAAACAATAAAACATATTCTTATGAAATTTCAAATAATTTTAAATTAAAATATGAAAAGTGTATATTGTTTAATTTTTATTTTTACTTAACTTTTTGTGTTGCATTAAAACATTCTTACATACAAAATTTAAAATAATTTTAAAATGGCTGCCTAATATTAACTGAAATCTTACTCTTAACTTTTTCTTTATAATTCATAGAAATGACAAGGTTTCTTCCTCAAACAAACAGTAGTAGACTGCTCTATAAAATATTCTGTAACTATGAAATCAGGAATTTTATCCCATCTAAGAAAATCTGATAAAGAAAGCATTTAAAAAGAAAAAAAAATCCCAAATAGGACCAGGTCCAAAATGTACTAAACCTAGAAAACAAGAACGTCCTATCCATAATAATTTGTGCACTTGGAACCATTTTCAGAACACTACATACGAGAATAGTAGAACGTGAGGTTCAAGGATGGGTTGAGAATATCCAGAACAGAGGACGGTGGGGTCTATAAGGAGAGAGAAATTTGTGGAAGACCCTTGCTGTCATAGGAAACTAACAGTAGCCATTAGACAATGTGCGCAAAAGTCATTGTCAAGAAAGAAATGCCTGTAAGTGATGTTGTCAATTCACTGAATTTATTCTTATATAAAAAAAAATTTTGAATAATTTTAAAACGGCTGTTAAATATAAATTTAAAGTAGATTCTTTCTTAATTTTTTTTCAATATTATTATTATTATTATTATTATTACCCTTACTTTTTTAAAATTTATTTATTAGTGGTGGGGGTCATATTTATAATCAGCAGAGCTTCATCGATAGGAATATGAAGGAAAAATCTGGAGAAATGATTATTCTTTCAAAAGGTGCTCTCCTGTAGAATTGGCAAAAACTCTTTATTTTTAACAATCTTATTATTTGTGATTATCAGAAAGCTTTCTCCTATTTGATTCTATTTATCGAAAGCCATTCACAATTCTAAAGATTTCAATTAGCCAATTTTGGATACCTACACTTTTTATGTAAACAAGGGTTCAAGAAATCAAATCCTTTTCTCTAACAGTTTTGCTTTTTCTTATGTTCCTTCAGAACATAATTGGTCAAGACTCTTCACAGCTTTCTTTTCTTTATTATATCTTTGAATTATCACATATTATTGGGGAAAATGATGGTGCAGTTTCCTGTGCTCTTTTCCACAGTTTGAAATTCAAGGTTTTCCTTTTCTTTGAATGCTTTCCACTCGAGGCTACTGATCCAGTCTGCCCTGCTATTGAACTTATGTGTGTAAGGGAGATAAGACATAGTTATCCTTTTCCTAAGGATATTAGTGTGAAAGTGAATGCAACTGTCTAGTACAGAATCCAAAAACAGGCTACTGATTCTACTTTATTTGCTGAAATATGTTTTATTAATTGTACTATTTTAATTCAGATTTATTTCTATTCTTCGCAACCCCCATCTAATATATATATATATATATATATATATATATATATATATATATATAGATAGATATAGATGTATATATAGATAGATATATAAGAAATATAGACACTCCTGTTGATTTCGACATATGAGGATCCAAAACAAATTCATTCAGGTTTTATGCCCGCTAGTGACCTGCATACAAGCCGACATATTGTGCAACAGTGATGATCTTGGGACATAGCCACAGGAATAATTGCTGACGTCTTTTTTTGCCGTTGCCTTTCTTCTCTTAGCCTGTCAATTCGATTGTTTTCGAAATTTCTGATACCACTCTGGCACAAATATATCCAGTTATTTCTATCCCGGGAAAATCGCTCAAAGTTAGTATGAGGAACACTGAGAGCAGAAATGATACATTTTAGCTTCTCTTTATACCTGAGCCATCGCTCTCCAACCGTCCTTTGTCTACTGTCATGCTGGCTATACATGAGGACTAATATATATATATATATATATATATATATATATATATATATATATATATTAGTGCTGGTGTTAATAAAAGTGCTCGATGTAATATAACAGAGCTATTAAGTATATATTAATAAATATGCATATTAACTATAAGTTCTTACTTGGCACCTGAAGATTGAGTCCTGCATGAAATTCAGTCATGCTAGCAGTGAGGGATATATATATATATATATATAAATATATATATATATATATATATATTGTGCATTAGTTAAATTGCAATACAAGCATGGAAATGAAAAGGGACATGAGTTTTTAGTAGAACCAGAACAAATTGTCTTTGATATGAAGAGGCCTGATTTTCTTGAAGATGCACATACTCAGAAAATTATAATGAAAGAGAAAGAAGAAAAAAAATGGCCTCTAATTAGGTCAAGAGTGCCAGTGTGTGTGATATATATATATATATATATATATATATATATATATATATATATATATTTGTTTTTTTTCTTGGTATTACTTTTTACTTGATTGCTTCATTTAATTTGTTCTTCTTTTCATGAGTCCATTCCATGCCCCTGCAGGCTGTAGCTTTGATTGCTCGCTCGCTCTCTCTCTTAGGGCCAGTCTCTCATTTTTGTACAACTTTATCGTCCTCACTCTAATGAGTTCATTGTATCAGCTGGCGAAAAACATATCTCTCCAAAAACTGCCCGATATGTTTTTGCCTTATCAAACACTGTCGCAGCTGCTGCTGCTGCCAAATACAAAATGCTTTGAATTTTGAGCGTTTCATTAAAACACATGTGATTTGTAATTGTGACATTTTGGGCTGATCTTTATCTACTTGGGAAATTAAACTTCAGTTTTAGCTGAAAGAAATAAAAATTTTTTCCTTCAGATTTTATTCAGAAAGTCTCCTCTGTTTAACTTTTCTAAACATTGATTTAATTTATTTATTTATTTTTTTTTGTATTATTATATTATATTTTTTTTATATTATTAAATAAAGATATTGATACTTTTTGATTGTGAGCAATCACTGGATTTGTGGCCATGACAAATTGTGACATATTTTATTATTCATGTTTGGTAACATTTTCATTATCAAATTGTATATACATTCGGTCTAAGTATGATTTCATATTTGGTTAGCTAAAGTGAATGGAAAATTGTCAAAAATTAGTATGAATTGTTAATAATTTATTTATTTTTAAGATGTAAGCTAAAAACCATCACAAATTTCAACGGATTATGCTTGTACATCAAGTTAATATTCATTTTCTTACACATACGAGTGCTCTATTTTAAATACTTTTAAAAGCACTTTTTGATACCTATGTATTTTTTTTTTTTTTTTTAAGCATATTTAGATCCTGTTTCATGCTTAGCAGTTATTGAAAATAGGCATTTGTTTATTTAGTATGGAGGAGAAATTGAAAATTATAAAATAAAAGAATAATTAACAAAAGGAATTAAATTATGTTGAATTGCCAATCTGCTGGTGCATTCTTTTTGAAAAACATAAAAAAAAAAAAAGACTGAAACTCAGTGACAAAAAAAACAAAAAAACTTTTATTTGTGTATGTGTGTATATATATATATATATATATATATATATATATATATATATATATATATATATATATATATATATATATATATATAATACTAGTAATCTTATAAATATAAGCAGCTAGAATCGTCCGGCAAAATCTAAGGTGTTTTAGCTTGTAAATAAACAAACCAATACCTAAGGGTAAAAAAAAAGAAAGAACTAAGAACATGTAATTCCGGCGAAAATAATCATCTAGAATCTAAGTTCAGAGTCCAAAGAAAAAAAACCTCCGACACGAGTAAAGTACAAATAACTAAGCAAAGTGCTCAATACGCTAAGTAGAGCAAACTAAGTAAACCTAAAGAGCCAGACAAACCTACCTAGGTTTCACCTAGGTGGGTCATCAGTGTAAACTGGCTAAAGAGGTGGTATAAGAACAGAAAATATATATATATATATAGCTTACAACACAAAAACATGACCATGTGACCCCCCCAAAAAAACACGCTAATACAACAACGCGAAGTGAGGGTTTAAAACATGTTTATTTAAAAACATAAAGAAAAAAAATACATACATATATTTTAATCAATTCATTTTTTAACAATTTCTTCATCTTTCCTACATGTAAATGGACTACTTCATTACCTTGCCAGTGGACTATAAATATGAAGGTATTACAATGAGCATTTTTTTTAATTTGTGTTTAAATATTGCTACCTATTCCTGCAATGAACAGTGAGGAATATATATATATATATATATATATATATATATATATATATATATATATGCAAATGATGTATGACAAAGTCAGATTTTTTTTTGTGTGTGATGTATTTTGCCTGATGAAGTCCTAAAGGCCAAAAAACCTATTCTTGATATATAAAAATTTATGTATTGTTATCACACGCATATACCCTCCCATTGATTTCTATACATGAAGATCCAGAAACTCTTCATAAAACTGAACAGAACTGACTACCCACACACATTATTTGATTATAGTGGTGAGAGTTTTGTGTAGAACCAACTACACCTTTTGTAAGAACGGAAAACAGAATTGGTGCACGTAGCATGCTACGAGGTCTCCAAATGACCCTCCTCAGGTTTTGAATTCAGATTTTTACTTCTTATAAACTGGTTGCCAACTAATGCTAAAGATCTCCGTCTACCGTACTATTTAACCCATAGGTGAAGAGATGGATTCATACCTTTCCCCAGGGTATTTGTGCATGAGCAAATGTAATGAAATCAACTGGTATTCAAACTCTGCTCTCTTTCTGATTTCTCATTCTGAGCTGCTATCCCATACACATCTGCACATTCACACACACACACACACACACATACTTATATATATATATATATATATATATTTTTTTTTTTTTTTTTTTTTTTTCCCCTCATTTGACAATTGATAAGTTCAGTATCAAGAGATATAGAGAGTATTTTATTTTTGTTAAATATTTTTATTTATTTATTTTTTTTATTTTCCATTAATGTTTATCCACTATATTAATTGACAAATTTTAAAATATAATGTATCACAAGTCCTCAAAATGTGTTTTTTGTTTTCAAATAAAGATAGCGATTGGTTCTATTGCATGTGTCATATAAATTTGAAAGTACTAGTTGTAAAGTTGGTTATATTGGGGAGTTTTTATTCCCATGAACATGTAATTAAATACATGATTGCGAATAAAAAAAAAAAAAAAACAAAAAACACAATTCCAAACATTTGTCAATTTTTTTTTTTTTTTTTTTTTTTTTTACATTATATATATATAACTGTCGGGGTTTCGATTCCCTCGGTAGTGGATGCGCACTGCTGATGAGTCCCAAATATAGGACGAAACGGCCGTCCAGTGCTTTCTGAGGTTTCTATCAGACTCGATGAATCAATTAATATATATATATATATATATATATAACTATACACGTCTCGAAAAACCTTCGAATTTTTGATTTGCCAATAATCAAATTAATCTCGAAGGAAGAAAAGGTTTTAAAAAAAGAAAAGAGCTAGGAACCTGAAAGTCTGTTGAAAAATTGCACAGATACAGGTTCAAAGCCCAAAGAAAAAAACAACCCGACACGAGTAAACAACTAACTAAAAAGAGCTCAATACAACCGTAGAGCAGACCTAGTCAAACCTAGTGATCCAGACAAACCTACCCAGGTTTCACCTAAGAGGTCGTCAGGGTTCCCTGACGATATGCTTAGGTGAAAACCTGGGTAGGTTTGTCTGGATCACTATATTTTATATATATATATATATATGGTGCGGCAATAATACCTACTGCATAATAAGGCAGTGGTGTCTTAATTTAGCATTGTGTGAGAGGTATTTCTGCTATGTGTGTGTGTGTATGTATATATATATATATATATATATATATATATATATATATATATATATATAAAGAACAAATGGAGTACAATTCCACTGTACGTAGCATTCAATTTTAAAAAAGGGCTAAATACAGAGTAGTTTTATAATATTTACATGTTAAAAAGCACCAGTCATTTACCATTGTCTGAAGAGGCACAACTTATTGTCAAAACACAAAAGCTACTGTGTTATGATTTTTAACCTGTTTTTATTTTAATCTTATATATATATATATATATAATGCACACACAGTTTTCAACTTAGGAAATCTGTCATGTTTCCTTTTTTTCTAAGAATCATTTAATTCTTTCTGTAAGTTTCTTTTATTGATGATTATTAATTAATTTTAAATTTTCTTCATTAAATGCAAAACAAAAAGGAATCTTAAATATCTTAAAAGTTTTTATAGGCTAATTCTTTCTTGGCACATCTTAAAAGATGTTTGATGAAATGGGGTTCACTGACAGATCACAAAAATGACAGTCAAGTCACTTTTATTCACAATTTTTTTAGGATTTGGAGCATTGGTAGATATTAAAAATTTAGTAAACATTTGACCTGATTTTTTTTTTTTTTTCCTATTTTCCCCCTCCAATCTAAATATTGACATTATTATCTTTAACCAAGATGGAAACCAAGTTGGCATCGACATAACTGTTTTACTTCGTTTCGATCCATCTTTAAAATATTTGATCCAATTTAATCTCCATATTTCAATCTAGAGGTATTCTCTCAGACATATTTCTTTTCTATCACAGAATTATCTATGGAAATTTTCCAATCTTTATTCAACAATGGCACCAACTATTTCTATAGTTTATTGAATAATCTTAAGAATCACAGAGATCCAAAACTAAAATTGAATTCTTTTCGCATTCCTTATTCTGTCAGCTTAATTTGCATACCTCTGCTTCCATTCTAAAACGGCTCTGCTTACCTACCTACCTTGCCACTTCTTGTAGCAGTTACCGTTTCTTATGGCATGAGGTAAGACTATATAAATAACCTCATTTGCATATTAAAATATTTCTCAATTTGTCACTTTTGTTTATTTCTTTCTCCTTTCTTTCTTTCTTTTCTTTGCATCTTCATTACTCGTCGGAATGACTGTTTACATATTCATATATAAGCGTTTATATATAATGATCACTTTTAACATATCTAGGCATACAGTCACACACACACACACACACACACACACACACACACACACACACACACACACATACATGTGCTTTCAGATTCCTATGTCCTCTTTAGTAGATTTCCAGGGCTACCTGCAATTCTTGGAGTTACAATTCAATAATTCTTCATTTATTGCATTTTTTTATTGAATGGGGGTACATGTTTTTGGACTTTTATTCCCTTCATCACTCAAGGATTTACATTTATCTAATTTTTGTACATTTGAATGGAAAAAAATTATATCAATTTGGCTGATGATGTGAACAGAAGTCCTGAAACATGTATCACCATTAAATTATGTGTGTGTGTGTGTGAGAGAGAAATGCAGTTTATTCTACAATTGTATCATTTTGATCATATGGTTGAGTAATTTTTAGCTTTATTTTTTATTTTTTTTTTTATTGGGTTTACCACCTTTTCTCTCATTCTCTTGTCTATTCACACACACACACACACACACTTACACAAAAAAAAAAAACATAAAAAAAAAATGAAGCTAAAAATTACTCAACCATATGATCAAAATGATACAATTGTAGAATAAACTGCATTTTTATATATATATATATATATATATATGATGAATGGGGATCAGATATCGATTAGAATCTGACAGAATGATAAAATAAGGAATAAATAGAAGACATTTTATAAATTTAACATGTTTCACTTTTCCTTAAGCTTCATCAGAAAATTGGGAAATTTCCAAATAAAAGCAAAAATATCAAATTTATAAAGGTTTTCTATTTATTCCTTATTTTATCATACTGTCACATTCTAATCTATATTTGATCCCCATTCATCATATATATATATATATATATATATATATATATATATATATATATATATATATATATATGGACAGCAATCCTTCTCTCATAAAAGTTCCATTAAAATACCTTTTCAGTTGCTTTTTTTAATGAAACTTGTGTGTGTATGTATAAAATTATATATATATATATATATATATATATGTGTGTGTGGATCTCAAAAATCAAATTGTTTGGTACTTATGTTTCCTTGTTGTGCAGCATCTTCCTCTCACCATTACTCAGTTTTCCTCCTCCCCCCTTTATTAATCCCCCTCCCTTTTACTCCTACTCCCAGTTCTCTTTACTTTCATGCTCAACCTCCTTTTCTCTCTTTTTCCTCTTTCTACCCATCCTCCAGTTACTTAACCTCCTCCTCCTCCATTCTACTGCATCACAAGAATCTACTACTACTCCTACCACCACCCTATATACTGCTACTGCTGCTACCACCACCACCTCCTCCTCCTCCATTTTTGCATTTCTACAGTAAGTTTCAGATTAGAGTACACACAGCTTATCTGGTGTTTTTCTTCGAGTTTATCTCCTAACTTATTCATTGTACAGTTGTTAAGATATGTGATTGTCAAGTACTGCTTTACATACGTGATGTGTGTATGTGTGTGCGTGTCTCTTTCTGTCTCTCTTAGGAGAGAAACAGATATAGTACATATTTTTAAAGAAGTGCTAATGATAGATTGTTGGGTTTAAAAAAAAAATGCATTCTTCAATTTTCCTCCTTGGTCTGTGTACACATGCATACACATGCGCACACACCCACACAGGCAGCGGTCATCCTCTAGTTATTGATTTTACGTCTGCAGAATTTTGCCAGTAGGGTTTTTTAATTTTCATTTTTTTTACTTTTATTGATATATTTTTTTGGTGATTCTTTTTTTTTTTTTTTTTTTCCCCTCTCTTACTCCCTTCTGCAACCACACCCAAACCCTAACCAGCCATCCTCACGCTCTGCTAAAATCTTTGTCCTGTCCTTCGATTCCTTACCCCTTTGCCACTACCATCAGGGAGATTCACCAACCAAACAAAAACAAAAAAAGCACTCCCCACCCCAAAAAAGAAAAACTTATTGAATTGCAATGGAATTCTATTATAACTTCGCTGCAAGCGAAAGCTGTCTGCCTTTCTGCAGATTCATTCAACGAATGAACGAAAGAACGAGCAGATGAAGGAAAGTGAACGAGTGTACACCTTCCATTGGGGCCACTCTTGGTCTGTCTATAGTAACTGCAATAATGATCTTAAAAGAAAAAAGACGAAGCAAAATCCCTAAAAATTAAGCCCAAGTGTGTCTGTGTGCTGGTGCACAACGATAACAACAACAGCCGCATCCATCCATGCCTGTCTGTGTGACAATGTCTGTGAATATATTTATATATGCATGATTTGCATGCACTGAGACATGTGTGATTTGCATGTATATATGAGATATCTATTTGTTTGTCTAGGCAAATATCAGTGTAGTCGACACACACACGCACAAACCCTGTGTAAGGGGATAGAAATGTACTTGCAGAGAAGTGTGCATTTTAGTTCATCTGGTTTCTGTGCGCATGTGTTTTTTGACTCTTGCATCTGTGTATGTATGTATGCTTGCATATATACATATTAGGTTGGTGCAAAAATAATTTCGTTTTTTAACATATGTTACTATGTGAGAAAACGAAATTATTTTTGCACCAACCTATATATATATATATATATATATAGCTGAATTCATATACATAAATTTTGAGATATATATATATATATATATATATATATATATATATATATAGTACAGGTAATCGATCCGTTGGTATATTATCTGGGTGGATTTTTAAAAATATGTTTGTGTGTGTCGGCACCCTGAGGCGGTGTAATGGTTAACAAGCTTGCCTCGCTAGAACAATTATGACCAAGTAGTAATTTCGTTCCTCACTGGGTGCCCTATACTTTTGGCCTTGTGTCACATCTAAGCGATGCTTGGAAAATCACTGTAAGTGTGTGTGAGCGTATATATGCATTTAGTTTAAAACTTGATATATTATATAAGGGAAGAGTGCTCGATCAGAGATAAAGTGTTTATAAATATCGACAGTGTGAACACTGCATGGTGACTGTCAGCTTCACATTTGTCTTCTTCAGACATGTAAATGCAGAAGCTAGCATTTGTGTACACACACACACACACACACATACATACATCCTAGAGTGTAAGAAGAAAATGGTGCTCAATTTTAAATAACAAAGCTATTTAACTTATTGAAGAATTTATGTAATACCCAAAGTTGATTGCATAACTGAGGATTGCAAATGGCATGAAAAACTCCTTGTGTAATTAATGTAAAGCATTTTATATAATGGATTTTATTTTTAATCTGACATAATATTTATTACTTCTAACATTATATTTCAAATGCATGTATTCATTTCATATATATATATATATATATATATATATATATATATATATATATATATATTATAGGGGGTGACCGAAAAGTTCTTGACATGAAACATGTCCCAAAATCTGGACAAACCGAAATTTTTAGTTTTTCTTTAATGGTATTCTTTAGCTTAACTTAGAAATTTTCTGCTATCATTTTGTGTGTCACTGCTCCCCGACTGTATATATATATATATATATATATATATATATATATATATATATATTAAAATTTCTCATTAAAGGAAGATGGTTATTGTTGAAGATAGAATATTTGCACACACAATAATAATAAACATGTAATGACTTCATAAATCCTTACTTGTAAAATTGATACTCACTGGGTTCTCTTTACTGGTGGCCTTATGTCAAAACTAATTGCTGATTAATAAATATTTGTATTTCTATGGTGGGTAGAGCTGTAACATTGGATACATAAAATATTTCAAGTCTTTTGTGCATATTTTCCCTTTTATCTACTATGTAGGTAATATGTATCACTTTGATATATGTTGTTTCTCCTGAATGCGTAAACCAAGCAACACACACACACACATATACAGAGGTGTGTCTGTTCATATCTATGCCTGCATGTGCTAATAGTTGTATCTACATACATATCTGCACACTTTTCCAGCCATGCATATGACACACACATGTGTTTGTGTGTCCGTTGTGAAGTAGGAGGAGACGATGAATTGCTTGCAGAATTTGTCATCAGGGTTGCATCAGGCAGGCGACTAGCAGCTTTCCACCCCCCCACAATGTGCTCCGTCACTCCCTTCTCCTGCCATGAGACACCATTCTTGATTTTTGAGGGATTCCTAAATTTGCGTCATCCATTTTTGTGTAGGGCTCTTACCCACTTCAAAACACTCGTTCATATCTCTTCCACACAGAAAAAAAGATAAAATGCAATTAAAAGTAGATCAATACAATTACATCATATATATAAATTCATTTTTTTTGTCTCTTTGTAAATCTGGAAAAAAAAACAAAAACTTTTGATATCTAAACTTTTGATAGAAATTTTATCTTCAGTTAAAACAATTTAAACTTGTTTAAAATTGAGACCAGATACATTTTGATCTAATTTGAAAGCATAAAGAGTTTTTTTTTAAAAATCTTTTTAATGGCTATCTTAATTTAAAAAAACAAAAAAAACAAAAAAAACTTTTATTGGACTTAAGCCATAACTGATATATTCTAGTTTTATGTGTTTTCCCGTTTAAGATGTTAAAACCCGATTTCTTGCATCTAAAGTTTGAGGTACAAAACCCAATCTGAATTTACCTTCCATCATATTATTTTTTTTTTTTCCTCTCTTTAAATTTCTCTTATCAATATTCCAGCTAGTTTGGTCCGTATTCTTTCAAACACTAAAACGTCTCTCGTTACCTGGGTTCATATTGCATTCTTTTTTTTCTCTCTATTTTTAACTGAAATGCAAACTATCCTGTCCATCACACCCGCCTCCCCAACCTCAATATGGAAGCATTCTATAATATTAATATTGATTTGGCTTTTTCAGATGCTAGGTCAGAATGCTTGCCTACCTACCTGTCTGTTCTTACCCACCTACCTAACCTTTCCAGTAAAAGAAGAAAAAAAATTATATATATCTTCATTTTTATCTTTTAATTTTTTTTTAAATGGCTGATTCTTATAAAAATTTGGCCTTTTTAGAAGAATGAATTACTTAGAAAGAATGGTTTTATTCTTATTTTATTTTCTAATTTCTACCACACCTACTACCCAACCCTGACATTGTCCAAATTATCTTTTTGCTATTAAAAATAACCTTTCCATTCAACATATCTACATCTTTCCCAATACCTCACCACCCAACAATTTTTTTCTTTCTGTATTTGAATCCTATATTTTTGTGTTCATTTCTTTTTTTCATTCTCTCTTCTGATAAAAGTTTCATTACCTTTGTCTTCCTTTTGTTAACTTGATTTCTTCCTTCTTTTTGTAATTTGCTGTTTTTTTTTTCGACTTCATTCTTAACTCCCACCCCCCTCAATATACTTGGTGGACAAAATTGAAATAGAAATGGAGCTCTTCAAGTGCAAGAGTTAAGAAAATGTACTTCTGTAGAATTTCATATATCGTAAATTAACAAGGAGACACTTTTGAATTAATAAAATTGAATCTTGGAAAATATTTTTTGGTCAGTTATGCATTTGTGATAGAGTAGAATTTAAATATTCTACAGTTCTTCTGAACAACTCTTTTGGAAACATAATTTAAGGTGTGAAGAAAATGTAGGAATTGTAGATAATTTTATTGCATTTGAATTACCAAGGTTAGGTTTTAAAACTTTGAAAGACATTAATTTGTGTCTGAATGTTTGTCAATCATTTTAATCAGTTAATCTATGTCTAATAGAAACATTTGAATGTCTGACATAAACTTGATTTTATGGATTCAGTTATTTTGAATTCTAAGTTGCATAATATGATACTAGAGTTACCAACTGTGTAAAATTATATAAAGTGAACATTGAAGTCAGCACACACACACGCACTTGCGACAGTCTGTTTCATGCTAAATGCAATCATCAGGCCAAAATTTATGTTTATTTTTATATTTATATATGCTGTATCCCTGATACTGAGAACTTTAACAAATAAATATAGCATACCTTAAAGTTATATTTTATCATTTACACATATATATATATATATATAATTTTATTTAATGTTATTTTTAGTGTCTATCCATATTTGAGTAGACACTCTGTTTTATTAAAAAGTATGTTTATATCCAAACAAAAAATATAAATAAAAAATGTATGTATGTATGTATGTATGTATGTATATATATATATATATATATATATATATATATATTATAAATTAATTGATTTAAAATATGTTTTTTTTTTCGCTACACAGTTCTAACCATGTTTCAAAAATAGAGGCTGAAAGCTCCGAATTTAATTTTGTAATTAAATTAAAGACATTAGTTCCATTTCATCCTCAAGCAAATTTTGGAATAACTTTTAAAATTACTGGGTTTTAAAGACACACTGTAAATTTACATTGAGCACTATTTTGTAAAAATATAAATATCTATAAGAACACCGAATTATATATCTTACTGTTCTTTCTTTTTATTTATATATACAGATATATATATATATATATATATATATATATATATAATGTACACACACACACACACACACACATCTGTGTGCATATGGTTAATTTCATTCCTGTAGAGGGGCAATATAATTTTTTTTTTATTTTACCGTTAAAATTCAACAATGGGCAAAGATTAAAAAAAAGCTAAAGTATGTCTCTTCCACTAAAGGTTGGTTGGCAACCATAACTAGAACTTAAATCATATCACAAGCTCAATAGTACTTTTTTTTACAATAAAAAAAAAATTAAGGTAATAGATATCTGGGTAATTGAATGACAAAATGTCGGGTGAGGGGGGGGGGAATCATGTTTTGTCCTTTGAAAGGACTTCTTCAGACTAGTGTTTTTATTAATGTAGTGGGAGGAAACAAAATACATCAAATTTCTGTCATAATTTTACATCATCAAAATACTGAGGATACAGTGGCACTTTAAAATTTTTTGTTGTCTTATATATTTACATGCATAAGCTAGAAAACTTTGTCTACATTTCTGAGATGAGGTAGTGTAACTATTTACATCGTTCGGACTGTTGTCTTCCTCTTTGTCATATTCATGACATTTCGGCCATTGTACGCTCTGGTCTTCTTCAGGTGATTGGAATTTTGAATCGATAATAGAGTAACTACCAAACTTTATTCAGCTTTCTGTTAGTTTTAATATCGCACCTTGTATTAGTGGTAGTTTTATTAGGAAAGGGTATATGGTGTCTGATCCTGATTATAGATTTGCCAGGAAATTATTGCACTTTCTACACATTTTTGACTTAATAAATTATTAGGTTGGGGCAAAAATAATATCGTTTTTTGACATCTTTTTTAACATCAAAAAACAATATTATTTTTGCACCAACCTAATGCTCCATTAATTAAAACTACATTCAAGTCAAAATTATGGTCACTTTTGATAAATAACTAATATATTAAGGTTTTTGAATGTTTTTTTCTTTTTGTCATTCAATTAATCTTGTATATAATTTGTATGTATATATATATATATATATATATATATATATATATATATATATATATATATACAAACACACACTCACACACACATATATTTACCTAAACAAAAATACCAAAGTTCTGTCTTTTTTATCTGTCTATATTTCTGAGATGAGGTATTGTAACTATTTACATTGTTTGGGCTATTGTCCTCAACTTTATTGTCATATTCATAACATTTCGACCGTCGTACGCTCTGGACTTCTTCAGGTGTTATGTGTTGGAATTTCAAATTGAAGCCTTTATTTTGTCCACTGTCTGTCATTTT
>OZ010610.1:73653411-73698411 GCA_963932145.1 Acanthosepion lycidas
TCTTTGTCATCAATATATTCATCAGCTAACTAAAACCCTTTTTCTTTTTTTTCTTTTTCTTTTTTTTCTTTTTCTTTTTTTCTTTTTTTTCTTTTTCTTTTTTTTCTTTTTTTTCTTTTTCTTTTTTTTCTTTTTCTTTTTTTTCTTTTTTCTTTTTTTTCTTTTTTCTTTTTTTCTTTTTTCTTTTTTTTTCTTTCTTTTTTTTTCTTTTTTTTTCTTTTCTTTTCTTTTTTTTCTTTTTTCTTTTTTCTTTTTTTTCTTTTCTTTTTTTTTTCTTTTTTTTTTCTTTTTTTTTTTTTTTTCTTTTTCTTTTCTTTTCTTTTTTTTTTTTTTCTTCAAACAGATTCACAAATTCTTCCAGTATTTCTTTTTGGAATAATTCATATTTGTACTACTGGTGAAAATTTCATGGTTTTGCAATTTTAATTTTCTGATGAATCATAATTAAGTTAATGATTGAATAAACTTCTTGCAAGTTTAATGACTAGAAAATAAATGTGAAAATTCACCTACTGCTTCGTCAAATATTGCAGCAAGAATCTTAAGTATGGATGCAGGTCATTATTTAAAGAAGTAAGAGGGTACAAATGAAAATATTTAAAATTGTTAAAAGTTTCCATTTCACTGAAGCAGATGTTAAACACATATATTATTGCCATCTTTGCAATCTTCTCTTTTTTCTTTCTTCTTCTCACTGAAACCAAACAGTCTCCAAGATATGTCTCTTCATGCTTTCCTTGCAATCAAAATGGAATCGTCCAACAACAAAGCAGAAATTCTTGCATGTGCCCCCCCCTCTCCATTTTTTTTTTTTAAGGCCTGATTAATTGGCAGATACAGTTATTTATCACTGTTAGTTCACTTCTTGTAATCCCAGGGTATGACGATAAACTACATTTGGTAGCAAGACCTCTGATTGGGAATTGGAATGATTACATTTTTATAGTAAAAATGTCAGTAATTCATAAATTGATATGAAAGAAATTATTTCATGACATAAATCCATATAATATCTTATAATTTCTTATATTAAACTGTATTTCAAAATACAACTTCAACAAAGCTACAGCATAAAACATACATATCACCACCTCTAGGAATTATGTCCATACAAGCATGTATATGCATAAAAGCTAAGTATCATCTACCATGTATTCTATTGTGAAAGCAGAATAACATTTTTATTACTTCAAAGCTCCCAAGAAATTAAAATTTTGGCATTAAATGACCCATAAGGGGTTGATATGCCACAAAACAATCAAATCAAATTCTGTTCTTGTATCTTTCAATAAAATTTATTTTAAATTTTTTATGATTTACATATTTTTATTTATTTAATATAAACATTTACAAAGTTTAATCAAGTTGTACATGTCGGTCTGAGTTGATTTAATTATCGAAATCCTTTTTGTAAGTTTTCTATAAATTCTTATCATTTTCAAAGTGTTGCAAAGAAACCTATAACACGACAAATCAAAACCAAGATTAATGCTGAAAATAAAGTTTCTTATGTAGTTACCATCTTTATGTCAAGTGTGTCATGTCTGTTTAATCAGAGACAACCGTATGAAGGTGTCAGTATCCTTATTTTGCCCAAATCCCTATGAGATGAGGGTGTTGGTGTAAAAGGAGACAGATTTTAATTTTTTTTTTTTTTTTATTTGAATTATTTTTCACCCAATACTAGACTCAAAGTCCACTTACTGAATCTGGTTGTTGTAGAAAATGCGTATTATGTAGAAAAGATGACGGTTGACCTGTGACTTGAAGAGGTTAAGATCATGGTGATCTGGGGAGAGATACTCTCTGGAGACAGTTCCACATAATAATGGTTCTGGGGAAGAAGTTGTCCGAATGGAACTTTGTTTTTTGTTTTTTTTGTTCCCCCCCCCCACAAAAGAATCCAAAGAGTTGGTTTACCTGTGTACCTGGCCAGGAATGTAGCTCATCCAAACATTCGTCAATGAAATAGAGGCTTGGGACGTTTTCTGTCCGACGAAAAAGATTATAGGATAGAAAAGAATTCATCACTCACAAGGCTGTGAAGATTGTGCAGCTCTGCCTAGATGTGGCAGCAATACTTCATTTTTGGTTTGATATGACTCTTCTAAATATAAAGCATGGGAGGAGGAGTTTGGTACTTTCTCAAGTGGTTAAAAAAAAATGGATCCTTATTCCTACAATCTTTAGTGATGGAACACACGTATGAGATCTACTTAAATAACTTATGTAAATACTAATCCCAGCCTAAGAAATTATTTTGACTTTGGACTTACTTACCAAGTCAAACATAATGTCGGTCTAAAAGAAAGGTCTCTATCTTTGAATAAAATATATATATATTTTTAATCAATTCACCAAGCAAGGTGATAATGTCACTAAGACACAAAAGGCTACTAGGAGTGAAAGAGAATGAAAAAGACTTTAGATGGAACCAGAAACCGAATCCTAAACATGAATCGAAGAATAAACCTTTACTTCGGTTCAAAAGACTGGGGAGGAGTATGTACCAGATGACTGGCAAACATATCTGCTCCCTTTGAGGAAAAACAAAAACAGATAGTAAATTTTCAGTTTAGGTGGACGTGTGAGAAGTACATAGTTGAAGTAGATTTTGGGAGGAACTGGAAACCCAATCTTAAACAGGAAACAACAGATAAACCGCTACTCCTCTTCAAAAAGACCGTGGAGGAGTGTGAACCGGGCGATATTTCTTGTTAACAGTTAAAATATTTCAACCTCGAAAATGGTTAAATGTATAACTGAAAGCGCTCAGATAAAAAGAACAATTGCACATTTTTTTTATATAATTTATCATCCAAAAAGAAAAAAATTATTAGATCACTTGAGAAATTGTATAAAAAAACTAAATCAAAGTAACTGGTCTGTTCTATTCAATGAAATGTGCATGAAAAAATGATTGCTGCCTAAATACACACACACACACACATATATTAGTACAGGTAATAAATCTGTTGGTATATAATCCAAGTGGATCCTAGCAATATCAAATATTAAAACTGATCCACAAAAAGAGCTCAATGTATTTCTTATAACAGAGCATTAAATACACAACAATATTCCAAATTACCTTGTATATAGTGGGGGAGGTATAGATCTATTTCAAGCAACAAGAAGTATGTCAATCTTAGTGAACCCTGGTGTATAGACTGGTGTAATTCTCGTTGGTTGAGATAGATTCATACCAACCCCACCATATACGAGGTAATTAGGGATTTTGCTGTGTTGTATATATATATATATATATATATATATATTACACACCCACACACACATTTTGATGTGGGACTTAATTTTCTCTGGTTTTCTAGCTCATCAGGCACAAAGTATAACAAAGTATATCTTTGTTTTTTTAAAAATAAAAACAGAAGATATACTTTGTGCCTGATGAGCTGGAAAACCAGAAAAACTTAAGTTGCCCACCAAAACATAGCTATATGTATATTTCTTTTGCTCTGTCTAACCACATTGAGTACTGTAATGTTTACACATCATGAATAAATTTGATGGTTATTTATTTGCTTGCATGTGTATGCACGCCAACATGTGTGTATACAGTTGCTTATATCTGGTCATTTCATCTCTCTCTCTCTCTCTCTCTCTCTCTCTCTCTCTCTCTCTCTCTATCTCTCTCTCTCTCTCTCTCTCTCTCTCTCTCTCTCTCTCTCTCTCTCTCTCTCTCTCTCTGTGTGTGTGTGTATGTATGTTGCCCGAAACTAGTCGAGGAATCTAAATGAAATAATAATAAAAACGAAAGAATATTAATATACAACCCAGTGTGTTTGAAGATTATAATTTTTTATTGTCATATATAGTATTTATTCAAAAATTATAACATCACTGCAAAAATAGCCATTTTGTTTTAACACTTTTTTTTTATATATATTTCACTCGTACCTTGAAAAATAATTGGCATGAATTCTTTTTTTTGTGTCAGAGTAATTTCCACCTGACCCTATTTTCTCCATATTTAAAAAAAAAAAAAAATAAAAATCTTTAAAAAAAATAGATAAACTTAAAAATCTCTTAAACTTAAACCCATTCCTATTTACTATGAAGATCCTTATATAGTCATATTATTATTATTTTTTTTTTCTAAGAAACCCATCCAGTTCTAGATCAAAAGGCTGCTTCTATCTTTTTATTCCTTCTTTCTCACTTTAACCACCCCCCACTACTCCCTTACCACCAACTTTCTGTCAATGTCTATTCACCCTCATAATGACAGCATGTCCCTCAAACACAGTGTTTGGGGTATAGGGGTCTTATGTCTCTCTTGCTGGCCCTTAGCAATGCATTAATCATGTGGGTCATTCTATTAAGCTTCTTAATGAACCCCCCCCTCTTATTATGAATTTTGAATAACAGATGCAATCTTATTTATTTTTCAGATATAAACCAAAATTTTTGATATTCGAATACTAATTTAAATAAATGCCTTGCTCCGGATAATTTTAAGAATGTCCTAATTCAGCATTAGAAAATGTAAACAAACTTTTATATATATATATATATATATATATATATATATATATAAATGTTGTTAAATTTCTATATGAGGAAATATTTTTTGTTAACTGCACTTACATTTTCATTGGCGTTATTGTAGAGAAAATATAAAGCAGGTGTTTTAGACGGAACATATCACCTGAATAGTAGAAATAGATCTGTCTAATTAAGAAATTTCTATTTCCATGGCCTTATCGTTCTGAGAATTTCCTATGTATTTTTCTGCATTTATTTAAATGTCAGACATTAACTCTGAACAATTAACTATATCAAAGGACTGCATATTTGAAAAGTCATGATTTTTACTTTGTGATGGTTAATATAGTGATTATACCATACTGTGGAATTCATTTTTAGAATATAGATATTAGGTAAGCTTTTTTGTAGGGTTGCAAAGAAAAAAACATAATTACTGTACATTTAGTATACCTAACTATAACTCTTAATTGTCTAATACAGTGTCAGAGGGTCTTAATAATTGGGGGCTCAGAATTTTTCTATCAAACAAAGGAGTTCTTTAAAAGAAAAAAAAAAATTTGGGGTCAGAAAATCATTTAAAGGCTCAAAATTAATAAACAGTTGTCTTGAATTCATAAAGAAGTTTGGAAAATTTCCGTAAAAAAAAAAAAAAAAAAAAAAAATACATATCTAAGAATACCCATACATATCTAAGAATACCCTACAACAAGGCTCCCCAAACATTTTAACACTAGGATGGCCAGCTCTTTTGACATCTTTATTTATTTTATTTACATTACGCTGTAAAGCAGCCATCTCTAATATATTCACTATTCAAGTCAGTAATAACAAGTCTGAAAACAAATTCACAAATATTAGTATACCTTGTACCGAAAGAAAGTGATTATATATATATATATATATATATATATATATATATATATATATATATATATATATATATATAATTATGTGTGTGTAGATAGATAGATAAATACATAGATAGTTGACATAAACACAAGTATTATTGCTTGTGAGAAATTTTTCAATGCATTTACCCTATAAATAGCCTAGGTGTCAAAAACGACACCTCGGCCATTCAAGGTAAAACCTCAAATATCCGCTATTCCACTGAATATTTTTTAAAGAATTAAGTCTGTTAAGCATCTTTGCTAAAATTCAATAATTGTCGATAAGCCTCAGCATCCAACCAAAACTAGTTATTCCATAGTAATTTGTTGAAAATTTGAAGGTGTCAAAAACGACACCTCGGCCATCCTAGTGTTAAGCCATCTGATCATCTTCACAGCTCCTTCATTCACCCACCCACACCCCAGGCATGTACAAAAGAAATATAAATAATTATTATTATTATTATTTTTTTTTTTTTTATTTAAGGGTAGAAAATTCCTTTGCCATTATCCTGAAGATCTGAAGGTAAATAGCAGGGGAACCGGACCATATGTAGCAGCAATATTCTAAGCATTGACGAATGGTAGACTTATAGATATGAAAGATAGATTCTGGCAAGAGAAATTGTCATGTATAACACAGTAAACCAATTTTCTTAGCAGCTGACCTAGCAATGGATTCAATATAGTCTTTCTACTTAATGTCAGTTGAAAACATTAACCTGAGAAGATGTAACAAGTCACTTTCCTGAAGGTTAGCATAAGCCAGGCTCATAGAAGGCAGAGAAGGGTCTCTCGGGACTAATGAAGAGTAGTTTTGTAATGTGTGTATATCAGTGAATTTTTTAAAATGAAACATCTACACTTACTGCCTGATGATACCACTCTGGTAGAAACTGTGGTAGAGTAATGGTCGGTGTTTCAGTTTTTTTTATATACTAAACTGCCCTACATTTTCATTGATTGAAAATTCTATTAATTGCTTTTTAAGTAAGCCTTTCTTTTTGGCAAATATCTTTTGTCAAAAGTTGAATTTTGTAATGTAAAATATATATTTGTGTGTGTAGCAATCCTATATTTTCAAAATAAAATAAAGTTTACCGAGTTCAAGCCAAACTAGTTTTGTACTAATAAATATTAGTAGAAAAACTGTTTCAGTTTTAGCACGTAAATTGTTTCCATAAAATGAGGAATTGCACCTGTACTTACAACCTTTCTTGATTTTGAAATGGACTTCATTTAATTGGCACTCAATTTCAAATGAAAATTCTCAAAGAAATTGGTTAAAATCCTAATTATAGAATTGAACTTTGCAGATTATTTTGCAATGTTTTTCTGAGCTATATTTTCCAAATTGTCCTTTATTGATAAAATTTAACAGTTTTAAAATTATTTAACTTACTATTTTAAAATATTTAATATAAAATTAATTTTCTTTTCAAACAAATATTAGACTGGATCTTAGGATGGAGATGTCATCGTTAGTTGATAACTAGATCAAAAATGAAACAGTTTTGTGAAAATCAGTAAACATTAAAACCAACATCAAATAGTTTTTTGTTAATTCTTTGTTGCTTATCAAATTCTGTTCACACCTCCATATTTAGAACTGCAAAATTTGTTTTTTGTCTTTTTAATATTTTAATTCTTTGCTTACTTTTCCATTTTCTTATATTTTCTTTCAAAATCTATTTCTTGTTATTTTCCACTTCAAAGAATTTGTTTTTATTATTTTTGCCATTACCTTCTTTTCTTTTCTTTTCCTTTTTCTTCTCTTTCCAAACATAACTTTTCTTTCATTTTTCTTTGTTGCTTTTTTCGGTTGCAACAGAGGTTATTGTTTTTTTTTTTTCCTTTGTGAAGAATCTATATTTCCAGTTTCAGTTTTTCACCTGTTGCCTGCCATAAATCTGGGTTCATGCCTTATTTATTTACTTATTGACCAGGAAAGATGGATAAGTCTGAAACAATCAGGCCACATTTGCAACCTGACAAACATCCACTGATTTTTATTTTATTTTTTAATACAGAATGACCCAAATAAATAAATAAGTAAATCACCTTTTTTCAAAATAATTTTTTCCAATCACCTGAAGAAGACCAGAGTGTACACTGGTCAAAACATTGTGAATATGGCAAGAAAGATGAGGACAACAGTGTAAATAATTACAATACCTCATCTCAGAAATATAGACAGATAAAAAAAAAATGTGTTTATGCACATGATGGATGAAAGCGAATCTGAATTCATTAGGGCTTGCAGTGACATCAAGTTGAAACCCCAGTTCCTGTATGATCACCAAAAGTTAAGCAACATGGAGACTGGACAGTACCTAGATGGGTAACTGTTTGAGAATACCAGGTGCTGTAAGCTTTGCTGTGTGTGTGATGGAATGGATAATGGCTCAGAATTGTTAATTGGAGAGCGGAATTGCAGTTCCAGTTGAGTTCATTAAATGAAGTTTTTGGGGCAAATTTATAGCATTGTTTAACATTTTTTATTTTATAAATATATTTATATGCACACTATTCCTGGCAAGGAGTGCTTTAACCCATATATATATATATATATATATATATATACAGCATACCCCTTAAATATATATGTATGTGTGTATATGTGTGTGTTTAAAGGCACTTTTCAACTTTGCTTGGTTATTGATGCACTCTGTAGCCAAGAGGTCAGAGCACATCAGATTTAATGACACTTTACCTTAGGGGAAGCAGGTTCGAATCCTGCCAGAGAGTGCATATATATCTCTAATAAGATTTCTCAAATATTCAGGCTGGTAAACAAAAATAAGAGTATCCACTAAAAATAACATTTAAGTAAAATATATATATAGTGTGTGTGTGTGTATATATATATATATATATATATATATATAGTAATGTATTTTAGCTTATCACTTTAAACATTATTGTTAGTGGATACCCATAATTAAGATATTTATTTATTTTCTTCTACTTACCTTAACATTCATGAAATCTTATTAAATAAAAATATGTGCTTTTCAATAGGATTCGAACGTGCGTCCATCTTGGCAGGAAAATCATCGTTAGATTTGATGTGTTTTAGAGTGCATTGTAGAGTGTGTCCCTGATCGAATCTTCAGGTCAGTGAAATAAATATATTGTTTAATAAATAAATGGAGTATTTATGTAAATATGGGAAGCTGCTAAAATAACATCTAAAGTGATAAAATAATATATGAAAATAAGATGTAAAATAAAATGTGAATTGTGCAGATAGTTTAACAGTTATCTTTGCAGAAAGGGAAATTACTGAGCCAAGTTTGGATTCTGGATAATTCTGTTTCATACACTTCATTAATGCCCTTGAAAATCTTCTCTCTACAAAATTTTGAAGACAGTTCAAATGACTATAAGTAATTGTATTAATTGAAAAGTGTTTTTACATATTTATTTTTCTATTTAACCATTGTACAAACTTTTATCTGTGTTTCTATATATTCTGTCAAAAATTACAAAGCAAGTCAACTACTCTTTAAAACCAAGACAAGCTTTCTGGAGAGACCCAGAAAAAATATCTAGAAGTGCCAAAATCACTATATATATATATATATATATATATATATATATATTAAGTCGGTGCAAAAATAATGACGTAATAATGTCGTTTTTTGACGTTAACGACATTATTACGTCATTATTTTTGCACCAACCTAATATATTAGGTTGGTGCAAAAATAATGTCGTTTTCTCACATAGTAACATATGTAAGAAAACGACATTATTTTTGCACCAACCTTATATATATATATATATATATATATATATATATAAAATACCCCTCATTTCATCTGCAAAAATAATGTCGTTTTCTCACATAGTAACATATGTAAGAAAACGACATTATTTTTGCACCAACCTTATATATATATATATATATATATATATATATATATATATATATATATATATATATATAAAAATACCCCTCATTTCACCTGAATATTTGACCTGGCATGGAGTTGACATAGTTGAGGGTTTCTTGCATGAGTAACTCTTAAGTTATATATTTTAAGGCTGACTGAGTTGCTTGTTGGGTGTGGCTATAGTGACTTTTATGGTGCCTGTAACAAGTCCCATAAATGCTTGGAGTTTAAATTGAGTGTGGGGGCCAGTGGATTACCTATTCTCAGGAACAGCTTTATGTGGCTGTGTGATGTTAGCTTGCTGAAACAGAACCCATTGCCCCTGGGGGGAAACTTGGTGTGCATGAGAAGGGTGCAAATAAGGGTGCACCAACCTAAGTGCATGTCACACCTGTCAAAACAGACTACATTTTTCACTAATGGTTGTTGCAAGTGCCAATAGAACACATTACGCACATTTACAGAACTGCCACTAGTTTATACAACACCCTGCCGACAGGCTGCATCTATATAACTTCATGTGGGGTCTCTTCCATTAAAAACATAAAGTCTGCCTGAACGTTTTAAGGATGCAACTAGTCTAAGAGACCTGATACTCGTCTTTCATAGTTCAGTGGCAAAGCTAACTTGCCCAGAGGAGGTGCTGTAATAGATATCATGGTGTAATGGTAATATTAACTGTTTCCTTATAAGGAAACAGTTGGCATTCATTGACCAGGCACCAGTATTGTTTTCAGTTGAAATTTATAAAATCTTTTAATTTTTCAAAAAAGTAACTTTTTCAAGTCCATTAACTGTTATTGCTCTTTTCAGCATTATTTATTTATTTTTTTAATTAATTCACCCCAAGCAAGGCCATAATGCCACTAAGATGCAGGAGTGAAAGGGAATAAAAAAAAAAACTTTAGGAGGAACCAGAAAGCAAATCCTAAACAGAAAACAATGGATAAGTCTCTACTCCTGTTCAAAAGACCAGAGGAGTGTGAACCAGGTGATAGGTAAACCTATCTACTCCTGTTGAGGAAAAATAGGCTTCTTAGTTTAGGTCGAGTCATTAGAACTATAGAGGTGAAATAGACTTTAGAAGGAATCGGAAACCTAGTCCTAAAGAGGAAATATGAGATAAACCTCTACTCCTGTTCAAAAGACGGAGAAATGTGAACTTATTTACTCCTATTGAGGTAAAAGAAAAAAAAAATAGTAAATAAAATTTGATGAGGTCTGGGGGGGTCCTTCCTAACCTTTTATTTGAAGTAGTGTGGAATTGGTCTTAATTATGTCATTATTTTATCGAGTTGCATGTGCCATCCTTTTTAGTAGTTGCTGCTGTTGTAAGTTCTCAAGGAATGTCATTACTCTTAATTCTATTCTTTGTATATTCTCTTATTCTATTCTTTGTATATTCTCTTATTCTATTCTTTGTATATTCTCATATTCTATTCTTTGTATATTCTCTTATTCTATTCTTTGTATATTCTCTTATTCTATTCTTTGTATATTCTCATATTCTATTCTTTGTATATTCTCTTATTCTATTCTTATTTTATTCTTATATTCCTTGTGTACCTGTTCTAATCTCACTGGAGAAAAACCTAGAACACTTACTATGTCAGAAATAGTGCCAAATATTTCTTCTCCCGACATTCATATTATATTCCCTGCATATTCTTACATATCCTGTATATTCTTATATTCCCATATATTTCCTGTATATTCTTATATTCCTTGCTAATCTCACTGGAATGTCGGGAATAGTGATTTTTCATCCCCCTCCAACACTTATTTTGTGGTCAAATGGTGCTAAATATTTGTTTCATCCAATGGCTGCCACAGCTTCACTACCTTAACTATTTCATTGAACATTTTGTCTGACAGTTAATTTTTATATGTAGGGAAAATGAAACCATTGTGTGTATTGCTGCCTAATTTTTAGGCACATAAGATTTATTTTTAATATCCCATCCATTCAGGATGTAGGTGATTACGACACACTAGATTTTTATTTTCTTTGAATTGCTCTGCATTTTTAGGAAAGGAAGTGAATTGGTTTATCTTCACAGTATTTTAATTCTGCTTTCCTTCTCATTTAAAAAAAAAAAAAATTGTCAATTCCAAGAAATGTCCATATCACAAACAATTGCTGATTTGACTGAATTAGCCTGTTGCACATGCAATCACTTCACCTGACTTCAAGTGACAATTTTAGACTCCGTTTCAGTACCTTGTGATTGTCAGTGTTCCAGACCCCAAGATTAAAGATAGGTAGCCATGGAACTTCTTCACAAGCTTCGTTTTTCAGCTTCACATATATTTTGTTACAATAATTGTTTTCATTGTAAAGAATGATAATAAATTGAACGTTAGCATAAAAATGGTTTTCAATGTGATTTTATGTGCGAGAGATGGAAAGGATTGTCACATTGATTGCAATACATATTGAACAAAATTTTATTGTACCCTTGAGCGTAAAGGTGTGTGTGCGCACACCTTTAACCTCAAAAAAATCCCCCAGGGGATAAAACGCATCTGTAAAGAAAAGTTTTCCTTTTGTCTTTATTCATATTGTCTTTCCCAATATATTTGATTTATATTCATATTTTTATACACACATACATATGTGCACACACCACTCCCCCACCACACAAACACACACACACACACACACACACACAGATATGTACACACACACACACACACACACACACAGAGATATGTGTACATACACACACACACACACACACACACATATATATATATATATATATATATATATATATATATATAAAAGTGAACATAGAAGTCAACACTTAGAGGCGACAGTCTGTTTCATGCTATATGCAATCGTCAGGTTGTTGAAGTGTTGACTTCTATGTTCACTTTTATATTTACACACGCTCTATCTCTGATATTGAGCACTTTATTCCATAAATATAGCACACCTTAGTTAATTCAAATATTATTTTGAAGTTTTCGGCTCTTGTTTTGAAACATGAGACTTCTTATGTAGCGAGTTGGAATCATATTTTTAAATAAATAATTATATTTATGCTCTACTTTCGTATCGAGCACTATTTTTAAAAAATAATAACAAAAATACTAAGGAACTTTGGATTATTTACCAAACCAGTTTCTTTCCTATTTTCTACAATATTTTCACACACACACACACACACACACACACACACACACACACACATATATATATATATTTATACAAACGCACAAAATATATATAATAAAGATTGTAATTCACCAAAACTCAGTCAGCCAGAGTAATTCTAGAAAATAAGTAGTCAAGCTGTCTTTGTAATTATTGGGCTCAATATCAAGAGATAGAGCACCATTATTATTATTATTATTATTATTATTATTAATAATAAATAACAACAGTAATAATGATCAAATATCACTTGGTCACTTACCTGTCAACTGTTTCTGCTGTATGTTTGATGGAACCAAAACAACTCAGTATTTTTGGTGGTGAACTGAATTTCTTTTCCCAAATCATATTTTCTTTTCAAAATTAATAAATGCAATAAGTAATTTCAATTCACTATTAAACTTCCTGAAGAGTGGAAGTGATTCCATGAAATGCATTCACATTCAACAGCTCAATGACCAAATTTATTCAATTTTTTCTTTCTTTATTCCTTTTCTTACATATATAAGAATGATTTATTTGAAATATTTAAAATATGTAAAATAAACATTTTAAAATGTTATTTCTTATGCATGCATTACATAATTTAAAGTCAGCTATATTTATAGAAGAGTGCACAATATAAGATATGATGCTTATATATATATATATATATATATATATATATATATATATATATATACACACACACACACACAGTGTGTATAGTGTACTAATATATAATATATATATATATATATATGAAATGTAACGTGAGAGCTATTTAAAATTCTGATTCTCCTTTTATATTTTCAACTAAATTGTATTTTCTTTGATATTTGAATGGTGATTTTAAGAATAAGAATCTTTTTTTTTTTTTCAGTCAGGGAGGGGGAGTCATTTTATTTTTTCAGTGGGGAGGGGCATCTTTATTCAGTCGGGGGGGGTATATTTTCTCTGCTTTCTGATCATTAATTCATTATCCTGGTGTTGTAATCAAATGATTTTGATTCCAGCATTCATATTAACCCCTAAAATCTGAACAATGACATCAGCAAACAAAATTAAAATGAAAATTACAAAAAAAAAAAGTATATTCAGTATATTTTAATTATTTTATTCCAGATTCTGTGTTTTTTTTGTTTTTTTTTTATCATTATTAAAATTAAAAACACTCTTTCTCCTCTCATCTCTCCTCTTTCTCTCATCTCTCCTCTTTCTCTCATCTCTCCTCTTTCTCACTTTAGTCTCTTGTACTCAGCAAAGAAAAGGGTTTTCCAAGTTAAAAACAGAAAATCAAGGAAATCTTTATTCTTTAATTAGGATCAATTTAATTAATACAAGGACAGCAATTGTTTGTGTGCATGTGTGAGAGAAAGAGAAATGGTAAGCATTATAAAGAATTTGAGAATATCGCAGATAATATTCTTTGGAAGGATTATTGTTCATGAACACTTTTCAAAAAGCTCAATAAGTACGCTGAAGGCAGTCAAGAAACAAATGTGAAAAACTACGCTCCAATATATCTGGGTTTGACTCTTTTTTTCTTGCAGCATTTTCACTGGTCAAATTCTCTCAGGTTTTTTGCTGGCACTTCAAAAACTATATATAGAATTTATTTTTCTGTCTGGTAATGTCCTAGGACGTAGGTGGAATGTTTTTTTTCTTTTCACTATTGAAGTGAATCCAATTCGGATTTTTTTTTTTTTTTTTTTTTGTTACTCTAAGCCACCTGTTTTAACCTGGATGGACCGGAACTTTTTTTTTTTTTTTTTTTGTTGTAATAACTGGAATTGGGATAATTGGATAAAAGAGAAGACAAAGAATCAACGTTTGCCAGTAATGGTAGAGAAGTTGTCTGAAAGAATTGTCAGCTAGTGATGAGACATAAGTTGTCAAAATTTAAATTCTGATGATACATCCTCTCGCACCTAGCATCTTTCACCTTCTCACCCCCAATCTGTTTGCGTTATACTTTGTTCTCACTCCATTACTCCCCCACCCCCATATCGACGAAAAATTAAAAAAAAAAATTGGGGTGGTGGTATGAAAGACAAAAGGTCGGTGTATGCATAGGGAGTCATGGTGGGAGTTGAATGCAGATTCTAGGGTCGGAGGCAAATTAAAACAAAAAAAAAAACCTACCTCTTAGGAGAGAGCCACCCATCCAATATAATGTCCGTAAACAAAAAATAAATAAATAAATAAATAGTCAGGGTGGCGGGGGTGGTAGGCTGTTTGATTGAAACGGAAAGGAATACATCCGGGCAATCCGCTGTTAAAGAACAAAGACATTGATTTTTATTTTTATTTATTTTCCATCCCCCCCAACAAAAAAAGAAAAGTAAAAGTAAAAGTAATCTAGTTAAAATGGGAAGATGAATTTTTTTTTTTACGTATCCCGTCTTTGAAAACAATGATTTCGTTTTCTTTTCTTATTTCAAAGTTATCTCGAGTTTCTTAGAATAATGCTTTTTTTTTTCTTTAAGTTTTGTTCTCTTTTACTTTTAATACTAGATGCGATGTTTATTGCCAAATCGAAAAATAGGTAACCTCAGAGTTCAGATAGTTTTTTTTTTCTTCCTCTTTCGTTCGTCAAGAGATATTTGGAACTGGATTAGCAATGAATTAGTCATTTAAAATAACTGCTAGGGACTCTACGGCGTAAGGCGTTTAACTTAAGAGATCACCCCCCCCCTAAAAAAAATTAAAACTTTACTGCTCATAAAAGTAGGAGTCGTTGGATTGAAAGAAAGGTACCAAAAAAACATATCTTTTTCTTTTATGATTATTGATAATTTAAACATTTCGAAACATCAATAAATTGCATTTTATTAATTTTCATAGGATGACAAGCGCTTATGGTAATTGTTTAACTTGCAGATCTCGCAGGTCATTGATAGTAATTTCGATAATCTCTATCGTAATATAGTCAAAGACATAAGGATTTAAGTAAAGATCGCTATTATTGGGATTAAAAAAAATAACGAAACTAAATGTTTCGTGACTCATGCATGTTTTATTTTCAAGTTTGCTAGAAAAATTTTTGCAGCTGCCTGTGTTTTTTCGAAATTCCATATTTTTTTCTTCTTTTTTTGTAAGAAAGAAAACTCGCTTCAGTTCTCTTTAAATAAATTGCCTGCGAATCGTCTCCCAAAGACGGCAATGTGTTTTATTCAAGATGACTAATATAGAAATATAGTTCTTTTTATTCTATTTCAAACTTCAATCCCTCCAACTTTCCGGGGGCTGGGGGGGGATTTTCCTTTTTCTTTTTTGTAAGTCAGGAATCATTTTTGTTTGTTTCGATCACAGATGCGATGATATAGCAATTTCTGTAGAGACCCTCCTCCTGTTCTCTCTCAAATCAAATCCGATATATTTTCAGTTTATTTTAATTTTCTGCGATTAAAAAAAAGAAAGAAAGAAAATGGGGAAGTAAAATATCTTCATCACTAAAACTTTTACTTAATTCTCATTTTTTAAAAGATACTCTTTTAAATTTGTAATTTTTAAATAAAAAAGACAATTGTTTTTATTTTTAAGATCTTAGTATTTTATTTAAATTAATTTTTTCTTGGTCAGTCATCACGTCGAATTCATTTTCAGTTTTTAAAGGATTTTTGACCTGGAGAGGGTCAGTGGTGAAGTCATCTTTTTCCCTTTTTTTTAAATCTTTGTCCTGCTTTAATTCAAAATTTTTTTTCACAAAAAGATGAATATATCAAATCTATATGAATTCATTTCTTGTGTTCTGTCGGCATTTTAAAAACAAATTCAATTTGCGTGTTAAAAAAAACAATCGATGTTTGGAACCTTCTTTTCTTAGTAGACCTTTAAAAATGGCAACTCCGATTCCTAGACTAGCCTAACACTACAGTTGTTTTTTTTTAAAATTCTTCCAGTGTCTTTTTTTCTTAAATTTTGATTTATCTTGTCATAAGGAATCAATAACATCTTGATCGTACATTTTATACACACACTTTTCGCCTGGAATCAGTCGATGTTTGACTTGTTGGTTACCTCCCTTACACCATTGATACATTGAAGCACTTGTTCGACTTTTTCACGTGCACTTTTCTTTTTTTACTTTTTCTTTAGTTGCTGTTATTTTTTTATTACCTGTTCTGTTAAAATCTGTAATTTTATGAATTAAAATTAAATCTCGGTTTGATTGGGCGCTTCAAAGAGCAATGCAATAGTTGTAATAACTTTTAAATAGGCTTCTTTTGAAAAACCTCCAAAAATGTCAACGTTTATTTTTTATTAGCGGTGATCTTTTCATTATTTTGTATTTTCAGCGCCCGAAACGTTCTTGTCGTAGCAAATTCTGAATACCTTTAAAAAAAAAAAAAAATAATAATAAATAAACCTTTTAACATTACATCTCTTCTTTGGAAGACCAAAGTAAATTATGTGATTTTCTCTTTTTTTTTTTTATTTTTTTTATTACGAAAATTTAGTAGTTATAAAAATAAAAAAATAAAAATATATCGTACGCTGTTTTCTATTTCGTTTGAATTCCGATACCAGTCCTTTCATATTGAAAAGTGACAGGATCGACTTTCTTTAACTAGTCATTTTCGCTTTAAAAATCCTTATTCGTTGCAGAAATTGATTTATGGTTTATGAAAAAAAAACACAAGATGTCAGCTCAGAATATGAGGTTAGCTAAAAAGAATATTACAAATCTTAAGTGAAAGTCTTATTGGCCACAGAAGTTTTATTTATTTTTTTTTTTTTGTTCATTAAAAAATAAGTGCTTGCAATATGAAGCTAAGTAAAATTTACAAATCCTTATGATCCATCATTATTTATGAGGAAATATCTGGTCATAATATGAAGGGAGGTAAAAAAAAAAAAAAATAAGTAGAGAGGTAATTGGATATGCTAAAATGGAAGATAACTTTTTACCCATATATATATATATATATATATATATATATATATATATATATATATCTGTCTTTTGAAAGGCAAACTTTTTTAATGTCATTTGTGCTTTTGCAATGTTTTCACTTGTCACCTTGCTCACTTTTCTTTTTTTTTTTTTTTATTCATCCAACATTATATTAGGTTGGTGAAAAAAAATGTCGTTTTCTCACATATGTTACTATGTGAGAAAACGACATTATTTTTGCACCAGCCTAATATCTGATGTCTTGGGCTAACATTAAAAATTCTCAAATTGCCTTATACAATAAAATACATTTTTGTACTTCACTTCAGTGATACATGCTATTGCAACTTCTTTTGCAACATTATATGGGTCTTTGCCTAAGAAACGCATAAATGAATTTAATAATTAATGCAAAAGCTGTTTTTAAGATACCTGTATATCAAATGTTAAGCAAACTTGGATCTTTGTACCTTCAAAAAATGCTGTATTAAAAGCACTTTTTTTTTTTCCCCTTGTCACTGCTATTATTTTAATTATCTTCACTCCTCTGGCTTACAGTTACATCATGTTGAAACCCCAGTTCCCATATAATCACTGAAGTTGAGCAATGTTAAGCCTGGTCAGTACCTAGATGGGTGACCACTTGGGAATACCAGGTGCTTTAAGCTTGGATGTGCGGGTGGTGTAATTAATAATGGCTCTGAATTGTTAATCAGATCTGAGTTCCAATTCTGTTAAGTTTAATATATTCATTTACATGCAAATACCATTTATGAGTTAATTAGTAAGACTTGTATGACCAATCCATTATTATTTCCAAAAATATAATAAAATTGCACAAAAATTATTTAGATTTTGGTATTAAATAATCCATTGGCCTTGATATGTACGTCAGTTCCTTGAAAAATGATTTATATTTAATTTATATATATATATATATATATATATATATATATATTTATATCTATCTATCTATCTATCTATATATATATATATATATATATATATATATATATATATATATATATATATTTTCATATAGTTTATGCAAACTTAGGTAATCTGTATGGGTAGACCTGAGGAGGATGATATCTGGAGAGCTCAATGTAAAATTCAGAGCAGATATGTTTGAATAAAAACAGACCACCCCTCCACCCCTTAGCCATCTATATCTTGAGACTAGACACAATAAATTCGAACAACATCTAGCCGACACATTGGAGTTAAAAATTAAAAATAAGAATTTGAAATGATACATATGACACATTCATATCCTCTTTCCCACCTCACTTCCTCACTTCGTTAATTTTACGTATACTTGATGAGGTCCGTCAAAAATGTGTGAATTTCTTTTCATTTTTCATTTTTCATTTCAATTTTTGGAAGTAAAGTCTGATGATCCAGAGCCCTGTTAAAGTGGTTATGGTGAAATAATTTATTACATGGAACCTTAACGTGGTCTGTTTTTATTCAAACATATATAGGGTTGGGGCATAATTATCAGGCGTTTGTTTTTATAGGCGAGTTATTTGTTAATAAAAACGGTTGTTTTGTTTATTTTTTAATAAAAATATTATTTTAATTTCATGGTTATAAAAATGTGTCAATCATACACACACTTAACCATTTAAAAATGTTATTGTTGTTATTCTTCTTTTTTCATAATAAATATTATTTAAAAAGTGCCTGATAATTATACACCAAACCTATATATATATATATATATATATATATGTATATAATTTTTGAAATGTGTTATTGATAACGGATACAAACTTTTAAATCATGCAGTCGCAACGCTAAGGTTGAATTTTTTTTTTAAATTTAAGAGAGTGCTTCTTTTTTTTTTTTTTTTTACTAATATGGCAATTTGAGAATTTTTTTTGTTGTAGGAGTTTTTCAGTCAATGTGGCATGAACTAAATAGTTCAATAAATACAGTAATGTCTCAGTAGTTATCCCGAAAATTTGCTCGTCGGATCAGTTCTTTTAAATCAAATAAGTGGAGCAGTTCACTTAATATTATAATGAATCAGTCATGCAAAATTAGATTAGTAAAGTTAATGATATAAAATGGTGAAATCTCTTTGATAACAACATTGTAATATATATATATATATATATATATTTATAAATATATATATATATATATATATAGTATTTTAAAGCCTTCTTTGTGGGTCAAGAACTTTCAGCACCTCCTTGTATTAGTTTGTAGATATATATTTGCATAGGCACCAATGTACATAAGTATATTAGTGTACATAAAAATTCCTTAGAGTTTCCTGACAGCTTCAAAATTAACATTTTGCAATGACAACGTCAAGCAAAACACTTCTGCAAGATTTTGTTGCCTGCGGTAGTTTACTCAATTAGAAAAGATGGAAAGAAAACTGAAAAAGACTCCTTCTAGGCCCAGTGCTAATTACATCTGTAAGTTACCTTTGAATGTGGTGCTATCTTTTGTAAGTGCTGCATATGTCATCTGAAAGGGCTGCTGAGACTTTTACACAACAATGAAGATGCCGAGGAAAAAAAAAAAAAAATAAAATTAGTAATAGTTAAAAACTTCTGTTGTGAAGAGAGGGGTTGTTGAAGGAATGTTTTGAGCCAAATTAGATCTGGTAGGTACCAGGGGACAAAATGTCTTCTAAAATGAAGTTTTTCACATTTACTTGACTTTTCTAAGTGAGGTCTTTATTTTTTTATTTTTTATTTTTTTTTTCTTCTTTTTAAATCTAAAAGACAACATAAAGAGGAAGGGGTCTGCATTTCATGTCATTTCCAGTGCCAAAGTTGCTTAACGCCATTTTTATTACTCTCTCTATCTTTGTCATCATAGAACAGCATGTAATTAAAATATTTTCACCTGATCATCATTTGATGAACCTGCTACCATTTTTAGTTAAGTCTGTTTTCCTGGTAGACTGGTACACTTTGAATTGATTTTTTTTCTGTCCGTCATTGATTCTGGTTAACTTTGACCAAATTGAATTAAGATAGTACTTAAATATCTTTCATTTTTTGTTTCTACCACAGGGGCTAAGAGAAAAAAAAAAAAAAATTATCTTTAGCTTCTGGAGATTCTGAAACCTCTGAAAAATATCTAATCTTCTGAATTTGCAAAAAATAATACAATTACATTTTTTTTTTTTTTTTTCCTTTTTCACAATTACTATAGAAAGATTAAAAATCTCGTCTACTTTTTAAATTCTATTTTATGGATAGATATTTTTAAGTCAATGTCACGGTTCATATAGGAATTTTTTTTTTGTCCTGAAATGATTTGATGGGCCATATATTAACATTGTTCAAGAATTATTGATTGTTATAAAAATACTTTCCCTTGATCTGCCTTCTAATGAAATACTTCTGAAAACATCCATTTCATAATGTGGAATCTTAACAATAGAAATATTTTTTTTTTTTTTAAAGTGATATCAGGGCTGGGGTAACCCTATCAAATCGTGAAAAGCGATCTATCCAGAATGGCCACTTTTCTAGATCCTTTCGTACTAACGCAGATGTCTCCCAGGGCTCCATCCTTTCGTACTAACGCAGATGTCTCCCAGGGCTCCATCCTTTCGTACTAACGCAGATGTCTCCCAGGGCTCCATCCTTTCGTACTAATGCAGATGTCTCCCAGGGCTTCATCCTTGGGCCTATTCTATTTTTTAATTTTCATTAAGGAACTTCCTTATGACATCAGCTCTCAACTTGGAATCTATACTGACGACACAATTTATTCCTGCCTCAATATCAGTCTGACAAGTTCAAAATTGTAGCCAATGTCCAAAATGATCAAGTTCGTAGTTGCAAAAGGTGGCTTGTTAATTTGAATGCCTCTAAAACTTAACTACTCTCTGTTAATCATGTAAGAGACCTCTTGCTGCCTTTAGCATGGCTGATGTTAACCTCTAAGAAAGTGACTTGTTACGCCTTGATGGGTTCATGTTCTCTACTGATATGAAGTGAAAAGATGATATTGATTCCATTGACAGGTCAGCTGCTAACTCTGTTCACTATGTCGGGTGTGACAGTTTTTCTCTCCAGAATCTATCTTACATATCTATAAGTCTACCATTCGTCCATGCCTGGAATATTACTGCCACATATGGTCCAGTGCCCTTGCTATTTACCTTGGGTTCCTTGATAAGATCCAAAGAAGAATCTGCAATATTATTGGTCCTGATCTGGTGGCTTGCCTCCAGTCACTTTCTCACCATTGTAAGGTTGCTTCTCTGTCTTTTCTATAAATATTTTCATGGTAATTGTTCAGATGACCTCTTCACTATGGTACCTAGAGTTTTTTAATTTAAACACAGTACTAGACTGGTGTTGAGAATTCATCAATTTGCAGTTGAGCTGGCTAGATGTAGCCATAAATTCTATGCTAACAGTTTCTTCTCTCACACTTCTCACATATGGAATACCCTTCCAACTTCATGCATTCCAGCCAACTTTAATCTGCAAAAATTTAAATGCAATGTCAATCGCTATCTACTGTCCACCTGATTACTCTCTCCTCTTTCTGCTTATCATTAATGTTTCTGTTCCTAATTCTTCCACACCATGTAACCTCTTTTGTCTTTGTTGCATTACTGTTTTGCTTGAGGTGATTCTGACAAAAAAAAAAAAAAAATCGATTGAGAATTTCTTCATACATATTTGTATATGAGCAAGAATGTCTTTGAATGACCATATTTAAAAAAAAAAAATTGAATTTGTCTTGTAATTTATTTTAATTTTAAATTTATATTTCGGTAACAATTGCTCTTTTAAACATTTATTGTTAAAAACAATAAACATTTTGTGGCTATTTAATTATTATTTTTTTATTTATTTTTTTTTTTTTTGCCTAATGCCAAAATATCTTTTTTCTTTTTATAAGATTATATAAAAGTGTGATTTTCATTTAAGGAAATATTTTAAACAAAAAAATCAAGTAACTTCAATTTTTGGTTTTGAGAAGATGAAAGTGGAGGAAAATAGTTATGGAGGGTCAGGAATAATACCTGATGACGATGGTTGGTGGATGTTTTTGTGCTAGTAATACATGTTGTATGGACAGTTGAAATTCATTAGACCTGCATGTATCCAATTGCTGTTGGGTACCACAAGATGTTCTTTAGATGTTTAAGCTAAAAGCAGGTGGACAGAAAAAAATGTTGGTAATCTTGGCAGAAAGTTCTTGAAAACTCATTCACCCCTGAAATTTTTTCCTTCCTCCTCATTTGCCAAAGAGTAGAATCTTCAAACAATCAGTTATTGATGACACGTGTGAGAGAAATTTTACACACACATATACATGCAGAGAAATAGGGCTAAGGTTTCAGGAATTTTGTGTTTCCCCTCTCAATATGCATATACGCATGCACACACTGCCATTTAAGTATATGCTTGATTGCCTTTTAAATTCATTAACTTGAAGATGAATTCCTGTGTTTTGAGTCCGTGCAGGTGAACTGTTCGTAATCAGAAGAATCACAATTCTGTTATGTACGAACTGCTTGATACTAATTTCAGTCTCAGATATGCGACCAGCTGCCATTCACTTTGCTCTGGCTCAAAAGTTTGAAAACAACCAATCAAATTCTAGCTATTTCTGTCTGTTTCTCTCAATTTAAGAAAATTCTTTTCCATTTAATTTTGGATCCCTCCAAAGCTTATTTAAAAAGAAAAAAAGATGGGAAATGTTTTCTAGATCCTTTTTTTTTTTCCTTTTTTTTATCCCCCCCCCCCTCAATTTTTATTTCTTCTTTTTTTTTTTTTTTATAAGTTTTATTTTATTTTATGAATTTTAAATATTTGCTACACCCGACTTTTAAGAATTTTATGTATTTAATTTTTTTTATTTTTTATGTATTAGTCTCCCTCATTGAAGTCCATTCCCTTCCCCCCTATCTCCATCGCCTTTGCCAGAGACTCCTGCAACTCAAGGGTTACTTTGACAACCAATTACTGCACTTAGGATTATTCTAAGATCATGTGACTGCAATAGTATCGAATTAATTGCCAATTTTAGCCATTTCAATAAAGTTTCTCTCTTGCTTCCTTCTGGAATCTCCTCTCTCATCTCTCTACTATATCACCCCTAACCACACCCTATTTTTTTCTTTAATTTTTTTTTTTTTTTTTGTAATATGTTTATTTTAATTTTGGGAGCCTGGATAAGCTAATGATAATTTTTCTTTCTTTCAAAGCTGCTTTTTAAAATGCAGCCATATTTATTAACTTATAGATGACCAAATATTTTCAAATGATTGATTGGAGGCATTTAAGAAGATTTAAAAAAATATTTTACTATGTTTTGAAAGGGACAAATATTAATAATTGTCCTTCTTTTAATTTTGTCTTTCTTAGTTTTACTTACCTTTGATCTGGCGGACATATTTATATTTTGCAATTAAATTATTCTGAGCAATTTTTTTTTTTTTTTTTTTTTTGTCAGAAACTGAAAAGTTATTTGGTTCAATCAAAATTACTCTGTTACTATTTTTAGTTATAATTCTACCCCCCCTCTCTCTCTCTCTCTCTCTCATATCATGGTGTTTTACGTTTTGCTGCTCCCTCCCTCTCTTTTGTGAAGTTTTACTCCCACCCCTGCCTTTGACCCAAACACCTTAAGTTGATGTTAAAACCTGCCAAAAATATTTATTTATTATGGGATGTCTTTAATTTGTATTTAGATACATTGGATTTATTTTCAATTGTTCACCTATATTTTATATGATCCATTATAGTACATAATTAAGTTGTAATAAAATTTGTATTTTATATGAAAACTGAGATGTAGTAGTGTGGGGAGGGGCCCCATAACATGGATTCAAGAGTCGGGGTCACATGAGACCCTTGCCTTGGCACTGCTAATGAGATTGTTCAGTGCAAGTAATGAGAAAGTCTCAAGGAAAATAGAAACAAAAAGGACACTTATACTGAAGATCAGAAAGTGACAATTGTCATCTGAAGGACACAAAGAGATCCACAGAGTTTCAAGGACAAAGAATAATCAATATTATCTACATGGAACAATAGCTGTGAGGATTGAAACATTGGTTAGTGAATTTTGTAGTAAAACAATCCTAAGTTCAGTCCCTGGTCTGACTCTGTGGAAACCTGACAAGAAATTACTGAGTAGTACTAAAAAAGACAAGATATCTGTGGACATAGATATTGAAATGAGAACAATCTATCCCCATAGATTGAATAAATTGTTCAATTTGAAATTCCTTGCAGTCGACAGATACCTGAAGAAGGCATCAGTTGAAACATTGTGATAACAACAACAAAGATGAAGTCATTAGTATGATTGTTAATACTGTTGAAAATTCCACTTGACTCGAAGAGTAAATCAAAAAAGCCGGGGTCCAGCACAGTAAGTGTTGTGAAACACTGCCTAGTCTTGCGACCCAAATTTCAGTCAGGGATAATTTAATAAAGAGTGAAAAGTGTCCACAGAACAACTCTGTTCCCATAATGTCCCTCTCACAAAAAAAAAAAAAAATATATGAGAAGGGAGGGAATGCAGGCCAAGGTACCAGACCTGTGCATCCCACCCATTTTGGTAAAAAGATTACAAAAACCAGTACTCAAAGTGGGCTTGCTTTTAAAAACAAGCCATGCTAAACAATCCATCTCTCATGTCCGACCATAACCAAACATACACAGGTAATTTTATTTATTTTTCCACAAGGCTGAGGTTACAAGATTACTTATATTTTTAATTTTTTAACAAATTTAGAACTGAAAATAAAACAGTTTTTTTAAATTCTTTCTATATTGTGTTATTTTTGGTAAATTTTGGTCTTTGCATTAAATCAGTAAGTTCCTTTTAAAATCAAGTCCATTGTTGCTGTAACCAAAATTCAAGCACTTCGTGAAATATCATTAATTATCGTTACAGATTTTTCTTTGCAAAATTTCTACCGACCAGTTTTATTAATTCTGTCTTTCTAGATCCACTATTTCCATTTACTGAACCAAAGTTTTTTGCAATTCCTTTTGCACATTCATATGAGGTTTTACTTTTCTTTTTTCTTTTTTTTTTTTTTTTTTTTGACAAAACTCTCAATGTATTAAGAATCAAAGCGAATGAAGAAAAAATGGTCACTTAATATCAGCAGGATTTTTAGATTCTTATGGAGCCACTTTCATCAAATTTGTTTGTTTGGTCATGCCTAACAAATGGCCTGTTGGCTTTCCATTGCACAAAGCCTGCACAAGCAATGGGGAAGGGTTTAGAGACCAGATCGATGGCTTGGACAATTTTTTGAAAAACCACTTGATAAGGAAGCACCATTTCACTTTTTTATACATATACACACATTTTTTTTTTTCTTTTCTTTTCTTTAAGTCATACATTTTATCTTCAGCTAAACACATTCTAATATTTGCCATGATCAATCAGTCTGTATGGGGCTTAATTTTTTCCTTCTTTTAATTGAAATACCTTCCAAATTTTCTTTTCTCTCCATTTTGTTTCCGAGTTATTTTTATTTTTTGCTTTTTAATTTTTTTTTTTTCCTTATACATATCTCATTTGTTTTCATGACTTAAGTGAGTCGTACATATTCTGTTATGTATATGATGCCCGAATTCGAAGTACACACTTGGGGCTGTGGGTGGAACGGACAAGTTTCAGGTTGTATTGAGTTTGTATGGTAGGTGATATGATAAACATTTTGTCCATTCTATGCAAGAGGGGGCAGGGACAATATTTACCCCCACCATACTCCATCTTTCTGATGTATCCATGTTTCATGCATATTGGAATGGCTACTATTGCTGTTGGCGTTGTCAGATAAGAGCTGAACGAGAGTTGCCTCACAAAGATGAAAAAGAGGAGAGGAAGCTTGAAGTTTTGGATTTTTTTTTTTTTTTTTTTTTTTTCCCCCCACAATTTCTGGTTTTATTCTTTAAAAAATATACATCACAAAAAATGTGAAAGATGATGATGATGATGATAATAATAAAAACAATTATTGCAACAATATTGCTAAAAATAATGGACAAGTTTTGTGCTTTCAAATTGCATAGAAACAAAACAAAATCATGGATTATTCAATCCGTTGAGTCTGAGAACCCGAACTGTCACCCTTCCTCAAATAAACAATGAAACGTTTGGACATACATGAAAGAAGATTTTTTGGACTTTTTTTTTTATTTATTTCATTTATTCCAGTATTTATTTCAATCACCCTTCCCCAATCATTTTTTTTTTTTATTTTCTGCTTCCATTCTGTTTATCTAAATATTATTCTTTTAGTAGTTATGGGTTAAGACGATGTTGTCAGAAAATATATAGTCATTTTCGCTGACTAGTAACCATAGTGAATTCTCAGCTTGTTATCCAGTTTTCTAATGAAATTGTTCCAGGAGGAATAGACCACTGGCGAAGGGTCCATGTATGCAAGGCCTCCCTTGCATTTCTTCAATGATAAATAATTTTTGTGTAACAAAAACGACTAATTACTGATAATTTTTACTAACCTCATTCATAATTTTTAAAAATCTCCCATTTCTTTTCGATAAATTGAGCAAGTGATATTAATAAAGTAGCATAAGCCGAGATCCCCCACCAACCCACTTCCATATACCACACCCACACCAGTTCTCTGTACAGAGTACGTATGGCAGAACTGAGTAAAAGAAAATAATAGGAAAAAAATCTTACTATAATTCTGATTGTTTCTTCCTTAGTTAGCATGTACATTACGCCCTGCCAATACATCGTAAATAATGGACCATTCCATTTTGATTGTGTGCAAAGATGGAAAAGACATCAGAGACGCTACTTGGATTCAGTGAGAAAATGAAGAAAGAAGGGAAGATAGAGGAGGTGATAATGCTTTCATGTGTTTAATGTCTGCTTCCGTGAAATAGAAAATTTGTCAATTTTAAATCTTTTCATCTGTATTCCCTTACTTTAAATAATGACAAGCATTCACATTTATGATTGTTATTGCAATATTAAGTTCAAATATATAACGATGCAATAGGGAAATTTCTACAGATATTTTAGTGTCGTAGTACACACCATAAGCTTATGAAAATCCGTCAGAAAATTTAAATAGAAAAGCCGTGAAATTTTTGTAGGTATTCCTATTGAATTTTAACATTTGAATTTCACATGAAAAAAAATTGAGCTTTTGGATTTTACAGTTGTATGCCTGGACATGGCAAGTCTTGGAACTCATATGTTTTTTTTTTTCTTTCTTTTCTACCAGAAACGAAAAAAAAAAAATTAATTACTTTGTAAATAAAACAGATTTTACAAATATAAAAGTGTACAGTCTGTTTTGTGTATCGGTTTACAAGACTTCCTCAAAGGTTGAGACTCTGATTCCTGTTTATCGCATTTATAAACGTATAAACTCTCTCCTCCACAAAAGCTTTCAAAATGTACACAGGTCAACGTCAAGTCAATATCCATTTGGTACTGTGTCTCATAACGCAAATAGGCTGACCAAAAAAATGAGCTGAGGTTATTTGCCCAAAGCAATGATATTCTTCCTCAAAAGATTAGCCCTGATAAAACCACCTATTAATTTTTTTTTTTTTTTTTTTTTTTTTTAATTTATTAGTGCTTGAATAGTGAGATAGTAAGGTTTGTTTTAAAAACTACACATCCTCTTTTAAGATTTCTATCAAATAGTTTCCATTAACTTTTTTCCTTCTTTCTCAGATATTATAAAAGAAAATTGAGTCCCACATAAAGTTATCAAGAAAAGAAACTAATTTTTCCTTAGCCAATTTTTTTTATATGCAAATCGTTCTTTTCTTTTTCTCTGTTCCATTTTCCTCCAATGAAAACTACGCAGTTCAAAACTGTAGCTGATTGGTCATTAAATTCAGCAGTTTCTTTGTCACTGAAATATTTGCTCAAAATATGAGACTTGCCTTTGATCAAATTTGAAGTTTGAAATAGCGCTTCAAAGCAAAGGCTACAAAAATTCCATCTATGGTCTTTCTCTCAAATGTAGAGCTTTCACTGTCATATCCATTTCTAAGTATTCTCAACAGTCCTGCTTGTTTCCAGCTCATGAAACAAATCGGCAATTTTTGCTCAGAAAATACAAGAAACCAGAAAATTGGTTGAAGCCTAAATGCTTTTTTTCAAGATGCATATAATAAGAATTTTTGATGATAGCTGTTGGCAAGAATTAGGTATTTATTTGCTTGAAATAATGGGTTGAGAAGAGACATTGAAATCTTAGGTTTACAAAAAATCTGGACAATATTACCGCTCATGGGTTGGACTGGATTATTTTGAATGGATTATAATTTAAAACAATGAAAAAACAACCCTTCATTTTCTTAACTTGATTCTGATTTTGGAGGCTTTATTCTATACTGCAAATCTATTTTTTTTTTAGATTTCCTAAAAAGAAAATAACTGATTGTAAAGTAATTAACTTGAATTTTGCTTTGTTAAATGTTTATTCTGATTGTCTTTAGACTTAACAGTTTGTTTATTTTTTTTGAGAATTTGTGATCCCACGATTAAGGGTTGGAGGAGAGAGAAAGGACATATATATACATTTAGAATAATGGATTTGTATATGCTTTGAAAAAAATAGATTTGCATATACTTAGGAAAAATGGTTTTTATTCTTGTTAGGATTATGGATGGAATTCAACAAAATGATTAAATAAGGAACAAGTAGGAAAAAGCTTTATAAATTTAACATGTTTCGTACTTATTTTAGATTCATCAGAAATTTTGGGAATGGGGTTATACTTAAGGAAGAAATGGATTTATATATACTTAGGGGGGAAAAAAAGTAAAGAATTTTGTTTTCAGGTTTGTTTCTTTCATCACACCTCATCCACAATTATTTAATCTGTTTGAAATTATCAGCAGACAATAATTCCCTCCTTTACACCCCCACCCAAAAAAAAAACAAAAAAAACAAACCATGATTTAAAAAAAAAAATATTTGGATAAATTGCAAGATGGTAGTGAGACCCATTCTTCTTTGCATGAGATTAGGATGTAAAATAGTGTCAAACATTTTTGTTTTGTTCGCATAGAACATTTTGTAAGATATTCCTTTTGTCTACAATCATGAATTTGGTGACAATAATTGTGGGTTCAATCTCTGGGCCAGTTTTTACAAACTTAGACTCTGTTGAAAACAGTACGAACAGTAACTGAGCAGTTCTCAATAAGAACATGATGAGATATTTGTAGACATGGGCAGCAGAACAAGATTTATCCAGCACTGTAGATTATAAAAAGAGTTCAATTTAAAATTATCTAAAGTTTATCTAAATTGGCAGAACCCCCACCCCCAGAATACTGGACAAAACAATGGCTGAAAATGTTGTGATAACAAAGATAAGGATATTCGTTCCTAATGTAAATAACTTTTTTGTCATCCCAGAAATTCAGACAGAAATATTTGAACTTTTAAGTGATTTTGTTTTTATTGTACTGTGCAATCTTCTGTTTTCTTTTTTCTTCAATTATTTATATATATATATATATATTTTTTTTTTTTTCAGTTTTTTTAATTTTCTTTTCCAATTTTCTTTTTCTTTTTTCCAATTTTCTTTTTCTTTTTTTCAATTTTGTATTTTTTTATCCTGATAGTGTTTTAAATCTTTTCACCTGCTGTTTACATTATTCACTCTTGGAATTATTTATTATCACAAATATTTTGGCCATTGTGCCCTCTGACCATCATCAGGTGATTGCCAATTTCAAACTGAACCCTTTATTTAATCTACAGGGATAGATTGTTCTCGTTCTACTGCCCATGCCTAAGGATATTTCATCTCGTTCTTTTAATACCATAACAAATTATGCAGCACTTATTTCGATTAACCATGTTACTCAGAATGATTACTTCACTACTTATATAAATGGTAATTACTTGGTAATAATATGTGACTGATGGCTATAAACAGGCATTGTTGATTATGGGTAATTTGTTTAAATAATGCCCCTGATTATTGTTTATGTCACATGATAATAATTATAAATATCATGATACCCTAAAATAAGTAACCAAGTAATCGTTTTAAGTTCTCTGAATACTGATGTCTTTTAGTTGTTCTGTTTGCTTGTCTCATTTCCACAAAATCCAAGTATACACTACTTAACCCAGGGAAGGGACTAGCAATTAGTATCCTACCCAATCCACTCAGTTTTTGTCCTGTGTGGAGAACTTGGAGCTTTAAACGTACTGTTTAGTTTTGGTTGCCATCTTTCATTTTTGATAATTTATTTTGTATTAATGTACTTTGTTTGCCTTCATTCTTTTTTTTTTTTTATATTCATGTACTTTGTTTTTTGTTTGTACTTTGATACATTCAATGTTTTTTGTTTTTGTTTTTTTTCTGTTTATAGAAACCTGCTTGTTTTGTCGATGCTTTTTATTTTCAGTTGACGTTTTTCAATGTCACCTTTTAATTTGCAACTTGCTCACTTTTTTTCTCATCATCAAAACCATATTTAAAAAAAAAAAAAAAAAAGAGGTCTTCTGTTGCTGCTATCAGCATATTCCTTTGTTTAAAGTCTTGTTCTTCGATTTCAAATCCATAAATGACTGACCGTCCCCCACCTGTCTATTAACTCTCAGGAATTTCATTCTGCAGATTTAAAAAAATTTACTCAGAGCTGCTGAAATGAAATCATAACTTTGCATTTTTTTTTTTTTTTTTCTTGTTAGCAAAATATTTTAATGGATCTTTTTTTTTTTCTTTTAATGATAAACTTGCTTAATAAAATGCATTTGAAATTTAAGAAGACATGATTTTTGACAAACCATTTTTTTTTTTTTTTTTTAAGTGAAATGTTAATCCGTATTTGAAGAAGCTAAAAATTACATTTGTAATATTTCCATATATATATAATATATATATATATATATATATATATATATATATATATATATTTGTTTATTTAGTTGACATGTGGCAGCATTAATAAAATTCTGGGAGAAATCACAAAATTTTTAGTTACTCCTGCAAGTTTATTGTTTAGTGCTGAATTTTAGCTTTTTAATATTTGATGTTGGAAATGAATTATGAGTACAGAATGGTGATTTTACACAAAGATCCATAGAGATATTGGGATGTCCAAGGACGCATTCCAAAAGCAGGTCAGAGTATTGCAAGATAGGAGGATTTGTTTGGTAACAAAGAAAAGAATACTGAGCTGTTATGTGAAATCTGTCCTTCTTTATGGCAGCGAATGTTGGACAATTTCCTCAAAGATGAAGAGACTCAAGGTGAAATGTGGTTCTACAGAAGGATGATAAGGATATCATGGACTGAGCATGTATGCAACGATGAAGTCTTGGAGAGGATGCAAACAAGGAGGAGGCTTATAGTTAACATCAGGAAGAGGCAGCTGAAGTTTCTGGGACATATAATGAGGAAGGAGTGCCTGGAGAATCTAATACTCACAGGTCAAATAGAGGGAAAGAGAGACAAAGGAAAACAATGCATGACATACCTAGCGGGCTTAAGCAAGTGGATAAAAGAACATGGTCTGGGAGAAGTGACATAGTGACGGAACTTGTTGAGAGCTGCAAGCGATAGAGGGAGGTGGAGAGCCATGATCGCTTACGTCCTGAAAGGACACGGCACATAAAGATATATGGGCAGGTGGATGAGTTGTTAGACCATCTGTTCTGACCATGAGACTCAGATTTTAGAGTGGTGACTTCTTGATAATACTGGCTTGTGGTGACAATCCCAGCATGCAGCACCCTAGGGAAGTGTCTGAAAATTATACCACAGTCTGATCCAAGTCTTGTGAGTGAAACTGGGTAGATGAAACTGTTCAGAACTGGCTTGTGATTGTGCTTCCACAAAGTCACAAATCATTGTGACTAAAGGTCTTGTTCATATATATATATATATATATCATACCGTATTTTGTGCCCCCTCTTAGAAACTGCACTGAGCACCAGTTCAGAATAGTTGCAGTATGCACTACAGAGTGTTGAAGAAACTCAGATATACCTGAGCAGGTGTCTGTGATAAGGATTAGCTAGGTAGCTGCCTGCCCTATTAAACTTTGTAACCTTTTAAGACTGAAGAAGATCCCTGTACACACTGGATAGAAAGGTATGATGTTTTGAGAGGAGAAACAATCGAGTTGATTAAACCGGCATTGCTTTTTAGTTGTGTTTGGTTGTTTAGCTTTTACTTTGTTGGAATTATCATCTGATAATGAGAGGAAAACAGACTGATCAAAATGCCAAATGATTGATGGGAATTGTTGAGAAATAGCACATATTATTTTAAACATTATTATTATTAGCGGATAATCATATTTGAGTAGGTGCTCCATTTATATAATAAACAGTATATTTATTTATTATCAGCTACCAGCCTGAAATTTTGATAAATCTTTAGCACTCTTTGGCAGGAATTGGACCTGCATCTCTAAGGGTAGAGAGACATACTGTTTAGCTCGCAGTGTGTGTGTGTGTGTATGTATATATATATAAACGAGGGTGTCCAAACTTGCTTAATGTAAGTGCCACATATAATAAAGTTCAGATGTTTAAGAGCAGAGAGACATGAACAAAATTGACACATGCGGTTTTCTTACATACACATTAATATTAAACTTAAATTTTATTCCAATGGGATCTCAATTCATACCCAGTAAATAATTCTAAAGCTTCAGATTTTCCTTATTTAACTTTTGTACTAACTGTGTTGAAAAAAAAAAAAAAAAAAAATGAAAAATAAAAATAAAAAAAAAAGGTTGGGGAGCTCAGCCTATAGTACCATGAGCCGTATATTAAAGTTCAAAGAGCTGCATGTGGCTCGTGAACTGTGGTTTGGCCACACATCCCTTTTATATATATATATATATATTATATATAGTGTGTAACTTCTCGCATGCGGAACTCCATTCTGGCTCCATGATTTTCCAGCCAACTTTAATCTACAAAAAATTAAATCGGATTACTTTTCCACTTCCCACGCATTATTAATGTTTCTAATTCTTCCACACCCAGCAACACCCCACCCCACTTGTGTCTTAGTGGCTTTACTGCATTGCATGGAGTGATAGTGGTACTGACTAAAGAATTAAAAAAAAAAAAAGGAATTATTATATATATATATATATATATAAAAAGAATTTTATTTATATATATATATATATATATATATATATATATATCTTGGGCTAACATATTAAAAATTTTCAAGTTACTTTATACAATACAATACATTTTTGTACTTCACTTCATAATGAGTGACAGAGGAAAAAGTAATCAGATTTAATTTTTTGTAGATCAAAAATTGGCTGGAAAAGCAGGGAACTGGAAGGGAGTTCTTCATGCAAGAAGTTATATATATGAATTTTTTTTTTTTTAAAGATGTAAAAATACATGCAAACTCTGGGCTATGAAAAAGGATCTTGATAATTTTGGTAGTAATTTTTTAATGTGTAAAACTGAGTAAACATTTTTCTTGTTGTTCTAAAGGTTTTAAGAGCTCTTAAAAAAATAAAAATAAATAAATTTATCATCTAGCAACATTTTAAACTCTTAAAATTATACACAGTAGCCTCCCCTTTCAAAAAATTAATTTTAAGGCATTACGTTAAACAATGTCATTTCAGATGGAGTTTTGGGATATTACGTAAATACTTTTTTTTTTGTATTTGATTTCATTCTTTCTTCTTTTTCTTTCTATTTTTCTGTCTTTTTTTTTTTTAGTTAGGTAGATGCTTTGGAAGAATGATAAAATACAGCTGCATGGTAGCAGCTATAAAAAAAGAAAAAACAATAATTAAAATAAACAGTTGAAATAATGTAGACTTTTTATCTGGTAAATTGTTCAACATTTTTAATTTCCATTTTAACATTTACAAACAAAAGACAAATGAAATCTACCAATTCTATTTCTCTGTTTATTTTTATTTCTCTATTTTATTTTCGTCCGAATTACCTGAAATTTTTCTTTCTCTACTCCTTATTTCTTTCCATCACTGGTACTACCCAATTTTATTTCTTGAAGGAAAAATTCTATTGTTGAGTCGCTATGACAACCTTGAAGACATACATGTATACACTTTGCATTTCTGAATGTGCCAGTGTCTCTGGCTTTGCCAAAAACTACTACTACCTTTCGCAGCATTTACAGTCTCCAGTGAACTAGCAGGTTCTCAAATTGGATATTGATTTTTTTTTCTTTAAAATAAAAAAAAAAAATGGTTTGTAGAAGCAGAAGGGAGTAGGAAAATGCTTAAGGATTTCTTTCTTTTTTTAAAATATTATAAGCATGCGTTTGTATTATTTTTGTTCATTTTCATAACTTGTTTGTCTATTCAATAAACAAAATTAGAGGCAAACTCTATAAATGCTTCTTTTTAAAATTTTGTTTTTACTAGTTCTTTTCTTTCGTTGGTTATTTAATTTTCAGAGCAAGTTCGATATGGTAAGGTTCACCTAGCACGATAGATGCTGTCTATTACCAAATTCTCATTTGAATATTATAGTGGCTTTAAATTCAGGATGACACTTGGTATAGAACTATATAGTACCATTATTGTTGCTATCAAAGAGGAGATATTTTATTTTACATCAAAATAGTAGACACTGGAATGAAAGAATTTAAGAACATTTTAACCTTAAGTGTCGATAAAAGAATGTGTAAGCATAATTTATGAATGCGTATAATTCTGTTTTGAATACCCAAAAGATGGAAAGTCTTGCGACTATATGTTTGTATAAACCAGTATCATAAATACAATTTAATTTTTCATGCAAATATTCAGTTTAATGAACTCGTGGTGGGGAAAAACTGGTTTGCTTTTTATATACATAGGTGTGTAATATTTAGATATCTACATATAGTTGATGCAAGATGTGTACAGTTTAATGGAAAGCTGCAAGGACCTTTCTTCCTACTGGACCCCAGTTTTAAATAAATTATCAGTTTTCGTATTTGATATTATGATTCTTTAACAAGATTGCTTGCAAGCAAATTGGCAGGTAGGAAGTGACAGTAGAATTGAAATAATCACACCTATAAAAATATATCAATGACACCAAAATTAAATTTTGCATAAAAGATGAGTGGATATTATTTTCAGGGCAACATAAGATTTATTTTTTTTTTTTTTTTTTTTTTTTAGCAAAAACAGAATGCATTCTGTCACTGCATTCTCCTCCATTCTATTTATTATCCTATTGTGTTCTTTAAAAATATGGTATATTGTTCTCTCTCATATATATATATATATATATATATATATATATATATATATATATATATATGTGTTTTGAACAATAAAATTTCAAAAAATTAAAATTTTCAGAAAAATTGTTTTTTTATTCAGATTTTTTTGTTTGATTATTTCAATTAGGTTCCTCAACTAGTTTCGGCCAGCATGGTCATCATCAGGAGAGGAAATAAAAAATCCCTGCTGGTTAGTAGCAGTGAACTACAGGAGTGAATAACTGTCTCTGAAGAAAGTGAAGTTTAACTGTAGTTTTCATTTTTTTTATTGTTAATTTTGGTCAGTATCTGTCTATATTTCTGAGATGAGGTATTATATACACTATTTACATTGCTCGGACTATCATCCTCATCTTTGTTGTGATATTTATCACGGCGTTTCAGCCATTGTACGCTCCGGCCTTCTTTGGGTAGTTGGAATGTCAAACTGAACCTTTTATTTCACTCACTGGAGTAGACTGTTCTAGTTCCACGTACCATGTCTAATGGATGTCAGTTATCTCCTGTTAATTCCCCTCCCCAAGTTCTCCACTGCCTTAACCAGGTATTGAACTCACACTCTTTGGGTCCTGTCACTGGATCTAACCAACATCTTTATCCACTGTGCCATGTGTCCTCAAGGATTTTGATCAGTTCTTGTATTGGTTGAGTTATTTTTAAATTAGAAACTGTAAAATTCCTGAGTCTCAGAATTTCCTTCTTTTTCATTTTGACAGTTTTATTTATTATTGGTTGCTGGGAAGGTGATGTTTGTGTTAAGTGTATGTTATCTTTTAGTTTTGGGGGATTGTGTGATGTGTGTATATATTTGTGTGAGTGTGTGTATATGTGTGAGACTTTAGCACTTCTGCAAGCATCTCTCTCTCTCTCTCTCTCTCTCTCTCTATCTATCTATCTATGCCCAAGTATAGGATTGGTGTATACAGGAATAAATTCCAATAACCAACAAATACTATTCTTAAAAGAGTGCTCAGTACAGAGTATAGCAAATATAATTATTTATTTGAAAATTATAACATAAATATGTTATAAAATCACTATACAAAAATAGCCATTTTGTTTCAACACTTCTGGTGTCTTATCAAGTGATGGTGTTGAATAGCCATGACTTGATAAGACATCAGAAGTGTTGAAACAAAATGGCTATTTTTTGTAGTGATTTTATAACATATTTGTTATAATTTTCAAATAAAGAATTATATATATATTCCTCTGATGGACTTTATCAAGGTAAATGAAAAAGGATTTTATTTTGCAAAAACATTAGGTTTTCAAAATGTTTTAAATTTAAGAACATTCATATAATCATGAGACTAACTGTGAAAGTCAAGGTAAACTATGGTGGATGCTAAGCGATGTCATTTAATGCCTAATAAATGAAAGTGAGAATATGTTGATTTTTTTTTATTGACATTTCTTTGTACTTCTTTATTAATGTAATCATGATTTTAATTTGAAGAGTTATTTATTTTAAATAATAGAAAGTTTAACCATTTTATTTTAATTTTTTAATTTTTATGATCATTATTTACATTTGGATTGTGCTCATCTTTATTGCCATATTCACAATGTTTCAGCCGTTGTACACACCATCCTTCTTCAGGTGATTTGGAATTTTAAACTGAACCCTTTATTTTGTCCACCAGGTATATTATTCTAGTTCCGCATGCCATGCCTCTTCCGGGTGTCTCAGTTATCTCCCTTTAACTCAACTCTACAAGTTTTTGGCCAGTGGATAAAGCATTGTTTGGATCCAGTGACTTGACCTAAAGGGTTGTGAGTTCAATACCTGGCCACTGCAGTGATGAACAAAAAATTGGAGAGTTGAGTTAGAGGGAGATAACTGATACTGAGACATCTGGAAGAAGCATGGCATGTGGAACTAGAACAATCTACCTCAGTGGACGAATTAAAGGGTTCAGTTTGAAATTCTAATCCCCTGAAAAATGCCGGAGCGTACAATGGCCAAAATGTCATGTATATTGCAATAAAGATGAGGGCAAAAGTTCGAACAATGTAAATAGTGTAAATAATTACAATACCTTGTCTCAGAAATATAGACGGATATTTTATGATCCTGTATGTTGGCTTTTAGGAAAGGAGATATTTGAACACACACACACATATATATATATATATATATGGTCAGTTATTTGACATTTATATTCAGAGGGAAAACTAGCAATAACAATGTTTAAAGGATATTATGTGTTATTAACTTAAAAAAGAAGAAAAAAGTGTTATAATTTTGGGGTTGAGATAGTCATGAAAATACTGCTTGGCAAAATTGGAATCAAGCTGAAAGAAAATCGTTGATTATAAGAAAAACAAAGATGAAAATTTATGGCATCCCAAGATTGAGTTAATAGATTTGGGGACATTTTTAAAATTATTCTCAAGCCGCTTAAAAACCTGCTTAAAGCAAAACTTTAGTAGCTGATCTGCAAATTTAAATTCTTTCAATTCCTTTTGTCCTATTTCTGCGTGTTATCTATCACTCTTTCTTTCTTTCTTTCTTTCTTTCTTTCTTTATATATATATATATATATATATATATATATATATAGAGAGAGAGAGAGAGAGAGAGATAGAATTAATAAAGTAAAAGGTTTGTCACTTAGGATGCTGAAAGTAACATCAATTAGCTGACTCTAGTGTTTCACAGACAGACTCTCCAGGAATCATTACGTCCACTTGTTAGGCGCTATCAACATTTGACTGCTTTTCTGTTTGTTTATTTATTTATATATATATATAGGACCAAGTAGATGTACAAAATGTAAACAAAGCAATTTCTCAAGATGTAATGGATTTTTATTTTTATTTCACGATTTATTTTACTGGATCAGACAACAGTTTCTCCTGCAAAGAACACATGTCTGAACTCTACCGAAAAATATTTAAAGTTTTCTGAGGTATATAGGCCGGTAGATATAATGCCCTCTATTTAAAAAAAAACAAAACAAAACAAAATGAGATGTTTACTCAAACATAGCTATCCCCTAAAAATAATCTTTGAAGTAATAAAAAAAACGTGTCTGATTTAAAAAAAAAACAAAACAAAAGAATAACTACATTAACTCTTAAGAAATGCTTTTATGTAAAAGTAGGGATCTCTCTCTCTCTTGTCTATATATATATATATATATATATATACTTTCCCAGACACCATAACTCAAAGTAGTTGTGATTAGTATAAAATTGATAGATATGAAAGATCAAATTTATACATTAATAAAGTGTGATAAATCTTATATTTGCATGTTTTTTTTTTTTGTCAGTAACGGTTAAAGCCCCTAGTGCAAGGGAGATAACTTTCAAGTATGGTACCAGGTGGCAGTGTCTTTATTACATTAGTAGACTAAGATGATTCTAAAGCTGAGAGGTAAAAAGACTGACTCCATTAAAGGGCAGAGTACAATATGAATAATTGGAAAATATATATTTAAAGACCCAAAAAGGAAAATAACGAAATAATAAAAATTAATGTATGAGTAAAACTAGAATGATGTGCTGGACATAATGTGAGGGATCAGTTTTCTATTTTTACTAAGTATTAAACTGATTTCCCTCCTCCCAAATACATATTAAAATAAAATTCTACTGGACATAAAGTGGAGGATCAGTTTTCTATTGCTATTAAGTATTAGACTGATCACCCTAGAATTCTCAGTCCCTTCAGAACATGGGCGATCATAGCTCTCCACAACTTCTTATACTTTGTAGCTCTTAACTTTTTGTTATATTTCCCAATTCCGTTTCTGTTAACCATTTACACGAGCTCTTCAATGTAATAATTGAAAAAAAAATTATTTAAAGATTCAAATGTAAAAACCTTCTACTGATAGGAAGGGCTTGACAAAATATGTAATCGTTTTTTAATTATTAAATAATCATTCCTGTACCTTTTTATGTAATAATTTAACTTTTGAAATATTGATAAGGAATTGTGGACTCTCAAGAACTTACATTTACCTTTTTTGTATATTTTCTTTTATTTTTCATATTTGTTTTTAAAAAGTCAGTTCAAGAATTATTAAAGCCAAAGTTATTTAATTTTTCATTCTTCATTGCCATGGATAGATCATAATCTTTTTATGCTGTTTTTAATGTTTTTGGTAATTTATTTTGGTTAGTCTTTTGTGGTCAGTCTCTTTTTAAAAATTTGGTTCCAATATTTCATTTTAACGATGCATTGAACACTGACCTCCAACAGTCCGAAATAGATTTCAGTTTTAAATAACCCACAAAGGTTTGATAAACCATAACAAAAATCAAGTAATTTTGGCATCAAAATATTTAATGTATTTGAGAATTTTATTTTCCAAGCCTAACATATTTATTTTCTCTGAAGAAAATGTAGCTTTTCTGCACCTTTTCAATAAATTTTTTCACGGTAACTGTTCTGATAAACTTTCCTCTATGGGATCTAGACTATTATTAATTTAAGCGCAGTACTAGATTGGCAGCTAGGTCTCCTCATTTTACAGTTGAAATGGAACTGTAAGTTCCATGTTAACAGTTTTCTTCTCTTGTACTTTTTCACCAAAAGAAAACACCGAAAGAAAGATCTAAAAAGATCTTTCTTTCGGTGTTTTGCTTTCCAGCTGATATTGTTCTTCAAAAATCTAAATGCAATGCCAATTGTTATCTTGTCTTAATTCCTGTTCTTTTATTGTTCTCTCTCTTAAATAATGTTTTCTTTTTCTCATATACTTTTTCACACATTAACTCTTTACCTCTTAGTGGCTTTATTGCCTTGCTTGTGGTGAAATGATAAAAAAAAAAAATAACGATACGTAACTTTTGGATATTTTAAATATTTCTAATTTTCACAATTTTGGTCAAGTTTTAATTCCTCTGATATTCTATCTAGATTTCCTACATTTTTTTTTAAACTTGTGAATTTCACTGATAATATTTCTCATGATTAAATTTTTGGTGGACTTTACAGCTGTTATTAATGCAAACTTTCGTAGATTTGTATGTCCCATTGTTACACCATTGTTAATTAAAGCAATGTATGAGAAAGATCATTAAAAGTATGTAACCATTATTTTCACATAAACTATACAATTAACTTACCTTTTTCATTTAACTTTCTAAGATTGGGTTTATTGCTCCAAGCCCAAATTGTTAATGTGCATCTTAAAGATTTTATCAATTTCAGAGCTTTTAAAGGATAATATAAAAATTTAATGCCATAACTTTCATTCTAAATTGTTATCATTAAAAACTGTTTAAAATCAGTGATTTTTTTTTTTTTTTTTTTTTTTTGTTCATATCAAGTTTTTGTTTAGTGACAGATCAACACCTCTATGGGTTATTTAATGCCAAAATCTAAATATTTTGTACACAATTTTTATTTTTGGAAATAATTATGGTTTTAGTGATATAAGTCTTACTAAATAACCCATAGCTGGAGGAGAAGAGTTGGATTCATACCTCCCCCACCAAAGTGTATTTGCACATAAGTGAATATAACAAACCCCACTGAAATTTGAACTCTGCTTTCTGATTAACAATTCTGAACCATTATTTTTTACACCAGCCACACATCCAAGCTTACAGCACCTGTTATTTCTAAGTGGTCACCCATCTAGGTACTGACCAGGCTTTACTGCTTAACTTCGGTGATCATATAGGAACTGGTGTTTCAATGTGATGTGACCATAAGCATGAAACGTTTAGAAAATCTTTATAAATTTAACCTGTTTCACTTGTTATTTAAATTCATCAGAAATTTTGGGAATGGAATTTTTTTTTTATTTCATTTTTTAAAATTCTATGTGCGTATTATCTTCTATAATGAAGAGAAACAAAAAAAAAAAGAAAACCACATTTAGAAATTGGCATAAATATAATAAGCATTAACACTAAAATATACACAAGACGTGAACCAATAAAATCAAATGTAACATAGAATTACCAAACTGACATATTCTTTTGAATTATTCCACTCCAAAATTTCTGTTGAAAGTAAATAGTAAAACGGGTTGGCCATATCCAGCCTGCCAGCTTAATACCTGGACACTAATTATGTAATTAATTTGTGGAGCATGTTGCAGAAAAGAAAAAAAAATATCATTTGGAGTAAATTAACTTACAATGCAACAAATTTTAAGTAGATCAAGATTTAATTCTGAATCCACTGCTAACTTCTATAATACAAGAAATATATTTTGCCAAGTGGAAAATAAAAAAAGCCTATAAAATAATGCGAAAATGATGGTGTCATTATTTGGAAGTACATATGCTTGCGAACAACTTTTTTCCGAAAATGAAATCTACTAAAAGTTGTTTAAGAACAAGATTGAGTGATGACCCCCACTGGATGATGTTTCGCTCCTGTCATCGACAAATATTTCACCTGATGTGAAGAAGTTTATCAAATAATAAGCAAAAACAAGTGCCTCATTAAATAATTTGCCATTTCTAGCTGCATTTTGTTTGTAGCAAGGAATTTGCATTTTTTGTTGATTGTATTGTTATTCCTGCAATAAAATAAGGAACCTTTTTTAAATAATATAGCATTAACTTTGTTGTTTTTTCTTTAAACTTCCAGACCAAGGCAGCGTTCTGGACAAAGCAGTCTAAGATTGAGACAATTTGTTAAATATATTTGAAATCATGGCCCTCCTCGAAGATAATGCTGAGTTTTTGGGCCTGCTCTATCCAAAAGGTTGCTGACCCCTGTAGTAAAGCATGTCAAATTAATAAAGATTTTCTTTCGCATGAAATGTTAAATTTAAAACCTGTCAGCAAGTTAGATATTTAATTCAAGGTAGTTTAACATCCTCCCCTGTCATTTTAGTTTCTCATTTAATTTCAATTACAAATTAATCTTATTTCTTTAACGATTTTTTTGTCTTTCAGTGTCAGGAATCTTACACAAAACTACCTAGTTTACAAGGTCATGACTTTTATCGGCCATCTTTCTATTTTTGTTGCCTAAGTACATAAGTTTCATTCATTAAAGTTTTAAATAAATAAAAATTTCAAAACAGATGCCAGTTCAGTGTTTGAATTATGAGACAATCTGCCATTGTTTATTCTAAGGGATTTTCTTTTCCTTAGAAGAAAGAGTGAAGCAAATCCGCTGGATCTCCAGAGAAAAAGTTGTCTTGACAACCCGACTCTCCCATTGTGTGTGTGTGTGATATAATCTGTGCTTGCTTACCGCCTTCTCTTTTTGAACCCATACCCTTTTATATGTTTGTTTATAGGTTTCTTTTTCTCTGCGGCCCTCTCCTTCTCTACCCCCACTTAATTAGGGTCCCCCAACAGGTACAGATGGGAATAATTATAGAGAATGCAATGCCAACCAAGAGCCGGCAGTAGTTGCAGTGGTCGTGATGCTACTGGCCCAAGACAATGGTCCTAACAGTACCAGCTACACAATTGCTGAATGACCGATTGTAGGTGGTTGTAATTTAGAATGAAGCATCGCCACTGCAAGTTAAACAGGGTGTGGATGAGGTACCCCACTTTCGTTAAGGCGGGGGAGGTAATTTCTGCTTCATGATGTTTCAGAGTGAGGGGAAAGTATGACTCTTTACCGGACAGTCTTTTTTTTTCTTTTTTTTCCTTCCCCCCTCTTTTTTTTTCCTTTTCCAAGTCCTCTGGTTACTCTTACTGCATCATAGCTACTAATTGTGACAATACGATCTTTGATACCCCCTACCCCCATAAGCAAAATTAACTGTTAGGTTGGGAAAGCACCCCACTCTCCACATTTATTTAGTTTTTTATAGTTTTTCAAAGAAAAGAAAGAATTGAACACAAATCATTGTGTTAATCCTATTTTTGGGGGCAGATGGGGAGAGGGGGGTGCTGTATGCGTATCTGATCATTCTGTTTTGGGGTTTGTTTTTTTTTTTGGTCTCCTTTTGTTTGAGATTTATTTATTTATTTTTTGTTTATTGTTTAATTTCTCCCCCTGAACTTAAACTAAAAAGTTGTTATTTCAGTCGTACTTAATTCCAACTGATAGAATGAAATCAAGCACCTGACTTTGTTGTTTAGTTTACATTTTCATTTGTTTGTTTATATTTTTTTCATTTATCTCAAGGTTCAAAGCAGAACCCACCCCACTCCTGTTTTTTAAAAAAAAAAATTATTTTTAAATTCTTAAAATCTGGTCCTTATAATAATTTTCAAATTTCCTCTGCTTTTGTTTAAACAGATTTTCATGTTTTAATGTTATTTAACTTCAAGTGTTCTTTCAATATATATATATATATATATATATATATATATATGTTTAAAAGGAAAACAGACCACTATAAGGTACCATTATAATAATTTATTTCACCAGAGCCCTTTTAAAGGATGCCGGATCATCAGATAGCACTCCCAAAAATGAAATGAAACAAAATAGGTACCTCCACTTTTGGCATAAATTTTCGATACCTAAGTTTAAAAATTCTTGCAAAAATCAAATAATTGTCGGATTTTAATGAAACTTTCAGGACTTATTCACAAATGAATGAAATTATTTTGGAAATTTTTTTTTTTTTTTTAGAAAATCTTGTTAAAAAGAGATTTTTTTAACATGTTTCCACCCACTTACATATTTTCATGAAATTTCAAGAAATTAAATCTTCAAGCGCAGGATTTGTTTTATTAGTTATAAACATGACTCTTTGTAGAAAGTAAATCACCAGTTTTTTTTTTGTAAAACAGTACCCCATATCATAGAAAATCTGCTCTGAATTATAAAAAAAAAAAATGTAAAAAACTATGACATTAATTAATTAGAAAAGCTTTCACCTGTTTTTATAAATACGTTATACTAAGGACATTATTTTGTGAAGAAATAAAATTTTTTCGATGAATAATGTATTTTTTACAAATTTAAAATTTTTTTCATTAACTTCTTAATACTTCAAAAATCATTTAAAATTCTTTATTGCTTTCAAGCACATAATGCAATGATAACGTTAATGAAAAAGTAAATTTACGAATCGAAATTTGAAAAGCACATAAGTCGTTTGACCACAAATATTTCTAAAATAATTTTAAAAAAGTTTTATTGAAAAAAAAACGTTCATAATTTCTATGTATGGAAATGTATACACGAGATAATCCTTAAAAAACTTTAAACAATTATCTAATTAATAAAAACTTTAAATAATTACCTAATTAAGAAAGTATGAAATAAAAAATAGATATTACATAATTGCTGAATAAAAATGTTAATAAATTAAAAAGTACTAGTTAAAAACGAAAAACTGCATTCGCTTACTTTGCAAAAATTGTCAATTTTGATCATCCATAGTAATCACCTCGTCACAATCGAGTGTTTTTTAATCGTGATATGCTGCTTTTTTACGTGACCTAATGGAGGTACCTATATATATATATATATATATATATATAAGTGAATATACATACTTTTTATCATATATTTAAGTGGTTAATTATACTTATGGATTAAAGTGCT
>OZ010610.1:73700911-73705911 GCA_963932145.1 Acanthosepion lycidas
ATTAGTCGGACTATTGTCCTCATCTTTGTCGCCATATTGTCGTGACAAAGATGAGGACAATAGTCCGACTAATGTAAATACTGTACATAATACCTCATCTCAAAAATATAGACACTCTGATCAGAGTTAGTGTATATAAATATAAAAGTGGACACCTAGGTCAACTTTGGTGACGGTCTATTTCAGGTTTGAACACAATTTTTATGGCCATGTCACCTAAGGATGAAACAGACTGTCGCCACTCGGCATTAACATCAGTATCCACTTTTAAATTTACATATACTCTATTCATGATATTGAGCTCTTTTACCTATAAATATAGCATACCTTTAAAATTATTTTTTTATCATTATATAGTAAGTATGGTCATGTAGAATCATACAAATAAAAATAGTTTTTAGACTAAACTGCATATTTGTAAGTTTTACTGAATGATAAACAATATTATTGAACCTATGTTGCTTCAAGAATACATTTAACTTTTTAAACATCATGGAAAAATAAATATTAAAAACTTCAGTGAAAGATAAGATATTTAATTTTGTTTAAATGAATATAAAATCCCATTTTATTCTAACACAAACTTCTCATATTCTCTATGCTTTACAAACTAATGTTTATAATGTTGAAGAAACAAAGTTAAAAGAAATTTTTATCATTGTTTTTTAAATTTCAAATATATTTTAAGTTTAAGAAAATCTCTCATGTAATTTCTCTGAATTTCTGTGATGAGGAATTGTTATTTACAGTCAGACTAATATCCTTATCTTTGTTATTATTACAATGTTTTGGTCATTGTGTCCTTTTTGGCCTTTCGTCTGATGATTTGGTAACCTTCAAGGAATCTTAAACTAAACTTTTTCATCCCCAGGGGTTAGGCTTGTTCTTATTTCACTGTCCATGTATAGTGACATCTTGTCTCTTCCAATATTGATCAAGTATTACTTGTATTATTTCAACTGAGTCTCTACTACCTGACCTAGGAATTGAACTTACAATTATTATTATGCCATCCATCTTTATTGTATACAAATAATTTTTATTGTTTTTTCTTGAATTTATTTTTTTAATCAATTCAGTTCAAGCAAGGCAATAATGCCGCTAAGACGCAAAGGGGGTGGCCTACTGGGAGTGAAAGACTGAAGATTTTAGGTGGGAATAGAAACCTAATGCTAAATAAATTTTGTTTGTGTTTTATGTTATTTTCTATAAAGCATTTTTTATGATTTTTTTTTCCTTTATATATTAAACTATTACTTTTGCTAATTAATACACTTTTCCCTGGGCGAGCAGTAATTGAGCAGTACTAAATAAGAACTAGACAAGATATCCCTACATAGACTGTGGAACGAGAACAATCTACACCCATAGATTGAAGAAAGAATTCAGTTCGAAAGTTACATAGAACAACAGCTATGAAGAGACGGCTGTAGGGTGCAATAGCTAAAATTTTGTAATAGTAACAACAAAGATGAGGATATTAGTCTGACTAAATGGGGGAAAAATATATAATTTGCAAGTAATTAAAATGTGTTCTGTAAATCGGTGTTTGTAGTTTGGCTTAGATAATTAATCAATCAGAAAAAATGAGTATATTTTTTTTGTTTTTTTTTTGTTTTGTTTCATTACCCTCATAAAATGAAAACAAACCTACTTCTAAGCTAGTTTTATTTGCAGGAGATTTAAATAACTTTTCAAAACTGTGAACATCTTCTTTCTGATTGAAAAAAAAACCCCAAAAAACTATTATTTTTAAATTAACGTACTCAACTTTGAAATTTTTTTTTTTTTTTTTTTTTTTTTTTTCCTTAATTTTTTCCGGTATCTCTCTCTGTGACCCTTTTTTATTTTTTACCCCAAATCTTCCTGCTTTTGAGTTTTATTTTGCCCTTACATTAAGTCCCTTTTTTTCCGCAATTATTATTTTTTAATTAATACATTTTGGAATGGGTTGGGTCTTCCCACATTTACTGTCTGCTAAAAAACATTGCCTTGTTCTGAAGCTGATAGTTTGCTGTACTTCAAAAGTAGAAAGCGTGGAGTACAGTGCTGACAGCTGTCTTGTGGATCTCTAAAGATGATACACCATTTCTTTTTTTTTTTTTTTTTTCCTTGTACCTCTACATCGTCCTTTCAGCTTGCCTCTAAATTCTCTTTATCAGCTTTTAGCTGCATCCGTCTCTGTTAGTCAGTCGTTCTGTTTTGTTTCTTTTTTCTTTTTTCTTCAGACACACCATCTGAAACTTGCCACACCTTTTTGTTGGTGTTCTCCCTCAGGACACAAAGATTAAGGGTAGATGACAGTGTTCATTTCTTCTTACTAAAGTCTCACACACATTTTACCCCACATTTCTCTTCTCCCTTTATTTGCACAATTTTTTTTCATTTATGTTTTTTTGTAAAATTTTAATTTTGATCAAACAATTTTACTTAATTTTTTTGTTTTTTTTAATTTGTAAATTTTATGAAAATTTTTTTCTTGTGTCTCTCATTTTGTCTTTTATATTAAGCATCATCAGATATCTCGGACTTTTATGTGCTGTGTCCTTTTGATTTTGAGATGACAGCGATCATGGTTCTCCACAATTTCCTCTCTTTTCTAGTTTGTAATAAATTTTTTCTTTTTATATCTCCTCCAAACTTTGTTCTGCCATACATTTGCTAAAGCTCACTAAGTATGTTATGCATTGTTTTCCTCTATCTCTCTTGCCATCAATCTGTCCTATGAGTATCAGATTTTCCAAGTCCTCTTTCCTTACGGGCCCTAGAAATTACAGTTGTCTCTTCAAGATGTTAAGTGTCCTTTTAGTTTCCATTTTTATTAAAGCTTTGTCATTGCTCGCATTTTCAGTCCATAGTATTCTCAGCATCCTTCTGTAGAACCAGATTTCAGTTGCCTCAAGTCTCTTCACAATCTGTGAGGAGATTGTCCAATTTAAGGAGGGCTGATATTACATAATAGTTCAATACTACTTTGTTTCTAGGAAATTTTCCTGTATCTTAATATTTTGCTTAGCTTTTGGAAGGGATCTTTCACTATTCCGATGAACCTTTGGATTTCAGTGTCACAGTTTCTCTTCAATGTTAATACACTTACCAGATATTTAAATTTTTGTACTTGTTTGATTTTCGGTATCTCCAATTTGGGCTGTTACTTAGTAAATTATTATTATTTTGAATCGAGCACAAAGCTTGTAAAACTGGAATTGGCTGAACTGGTGTGAGGAAAAAAGCTCGGTTTAATCAGTTTTTAAATAAGAAAAACAAATACTTTGATTTTAATTTGTTTTTGATGTTTTGTTACAAAATTTTCATAATCTCAATTTTTCTTTCACCTATACATATGTACCTTTTTTATTTTTCAAAAAATATTTTAAGAAAATTCTTAGCAACTGTAGTAGTAGTATATTTATTTTTATAAATAATGAAGATGTTGTCACAGTTCAATACTGATCTGTTTATTTTCAGAAATATTGAAGTACCGTGTTTGACAGCATATAAAGTGCACTTTTTTTTCTTTCTTTTTTTTTTACTAAAAATATCTTTTAAAATTCCACTGTGACTTATATGTCTTATGTAGGTTTGCTAATTTTACTAATTACTAATTTTTTTCTTGATTTGTCCTGCTGAAATTGGGGTGCGTCTTACACACCCGTGTGTCTTATATGCTGTCAAATACAGTAACCATGATGATAGTGTTGGATTTAGTATTTATAATACTAGCATAATACCCATAAAAAATGAGAACATTTTTCACATATGGTACTGTTGCTTAGTATCAGGGTGTAGTATTTGTGCACTCTTAAAATAATTCATTTTTATACTAGAATTCAGCCACTACAAGTCTTGAGAGCCAAACATGGTAGAGGTTTACTGTTAAAATGGCAGTGACGAATGGAGTGTGGGATATGAATGAAAGAGGGGGTGTTAGGAAGTGAAGATTTATGAGTATAAGGAACATATTTAATGGCTGACATGAAGCGGTCAAGATTGTAATGTTCAGGGAAAGCATTTACACGTGTCATTTTTTTTTTTTTTTTTTTTACAAATTTAGCTTTTTCTTTGGAAAAAGCTCTCTCAAGGGGATCTTTTTTTTTTAAATTTGAAACATGGGAAATGAGGGTGATTCACCTCTGTGGATGTAGCACAGTGTATCCTAGCTGCAAAGGCCTGAACTAGTAGGACTAATGAACGAAAATATTTAATGTGCTATATATATATATATATGCGTGTGTATTTAGGCAGCAATCCTTCTTTCATGCACATTTCATTGAATATGACAGAAAAGGTGCTTTGATTTAGTTTTTTATACAATTTATCATGAGATCATATATATATATACACACACACACACACACAAAAGACTTTTCCATTTAGACTACTACACACAAAAGACAATGGTTAAACATTGGAAAACATAAGGAAAAATGAATTAATTTAAACAATATATGGAAATAATCCTTCTTCACCAGATGAAGGTCACAAGACCCAAAACGTGTATAGCAAAAATCTGGAAAATAAAGTATAATATATATTTAAAACACCACATTATAATTTTTTTTTTTTTTTTTTTTTTTTTTCTCAATTCGTTGTTGGAAGTTTTACCTGATGATCCTGAATCCTTAAAAAAGGATTTAGGTGAAATAAATTATCGTAATGGTACATTAAAGTGGTTTGTTTTTCATTACATATTAGCTCTGTCCTAACATTGAGCTCTCAGGATTTCATCCTCTTTGGATTTATCAATTCGGTTTACCAAGTTCCTTATAACTTAATTATATATATATATATATATATATATATATTTAGTAAAACAGCAGTTAATTGCTGAAACCTGAAGAGTGGATTGAACACTTATAAAAAGTTAATCTATAAAACTCTAGAGTTGATGTGTTGCATATAACATCAAGCAGCTTAGTGAGATATTTGTATTAATCCTATTTTTCTATAGAAGTGTTTATTAATCTGACAGATTTTTATTGCTTAAACATCATTTTTAG
>OZ010610.1:73710911-73723411 GCA_963932145.1 Acanthosepion lycidas
GCTATTTCACATCTAACTGCTGGAAGAAATGGTTTCTGCACATAAGTGAATTTAATGAACCTGACTGGAATTAAAACTCACCTCTTCGATTTCTCCTTCAAAACTGCTATTACACCATAATGCTAAAAAATTGACCAAAAACTTTTTTCAATGATTTTCCAGATACAAGCACTACTATTTAACTCATAGCTGGGGGAGGAGATGGATTCCTATGTTTTTTTGAAGGTATTTGTGCATAAGTGAATGTAACAAACTTGACTGGAACTTGAACCTGGCTCTTGGATTTCTCATTCTGAGCTATTATCCATCACACCAGCTGCACATCCACTTTTTTTTTTTTTTTTTTTTTTTTTTTTTTTTTTCAGTTAATCCATATTTTCCTTTATCAAAGTTTTTTTGGTATCCACGACTGCCTTTCATGCTAAGAAGAACCAAAAGAAATATTTGGCGGCAGTGAATTTTAAGGGTGGGATCATTTCGTTTGGTATTTAAAGAATGGAAGATTTGAATTTTATCTCTTCCTATCAAGATTTTAAATACTTTTTTGTATTTTTCTTTTTTTCTCCTCTTTTTTTTTTTATATAGTTTTTGGATTTTAAAAGAAATATTTTTTTTTTTTATGAAGAAAAACATTTTTATTAAAGAATCCAAATCATTTCATTTACTATCATTTTTTTCCTATTTTTTTTATTTTTATTTTAATAAGATTTTTCTTTTGACCTCATAGAAATTCTTTTCTTCCACCTAATCCCTTTAAATTCCAAACCACCACACCCCTATTGACTACGCCTTTTTCTTTTTTCTTCTCAGTTAAAACTTTAAATTTTTATTTCGTACATTATTTTTTTTTTTTAATTTATTCTATTTTGCACAAGTTTCGACTTTTTGAATTAAAAAAAAAAAAAAAAAAAACAAAACTCCCAGATTCTCTCTTTACTTGTATTCCTATTATGAACTTGCTTACAAACCTTTTTTTTCTCTTTTCCCCCCTTTTCAGGAACAAATAGATAAATTTAGTTGCTTACTACTTCTGGTTAGGTAGGCGGTCAGTCTATCAATATGTCTCAACTTCATTTCTGTCTGTCTATATCTCTGAGATGAGGTATTATGAATCTTTACATTATTCGGACTATTATCCTCATCTTCATTACCATATTCACAGCGTTTTGACCTTTTTCAGGTGATTGGAATTTTGAACCGAACCTTTTGTCCTTGTTCCACATGCCATGCCTCTTCTGGATATCTTGTTTATTTCTCCTTAACTCAACTCTCCAAGTTTTTGGTTCACCACTGCTGTGGCCTGGTATTGAACTCACAACTCTTTGGCTCTAGTCACTGGATCTAACCAGCATCTTTATCCACTGGGCCATGTCCCTATCTTCTTTTGTTTCTCAATCCACAAATCGGGATTTTTATCTTTATTTAATTATTGGCATTTATCCAAAAACTGAAGTAATTTAATCGCCCCATTTCACTTTACTTTCTTGCAGTTACGGTTAAAAAAAAAAGAAAAAAAAAAAAAAAAAAGATAAGTAAAATTTGTTTTTTCTTGATACACAATTGAATTTCTTTCAATGTTATTTGGACGTATGTCATTCGTATAATATTTATTGGCAAAGAAAATGGAATAAGTAGGCCAAGTTCTTATTCTAAACCAGTCTATTTTATTCCTTTCACACTAATAGCTTTGGAAAAGGCATGAATTCATCATTTTCCAGCAATTATAAGTTACCCACTACACCCAGCTTCGTACTCTTTTTAAAAAACATAATTTGACAATTGTTTTTTTGTTTTTATTTAAATTGTTGCTAGGTTTTCTAAAAATGATTAGAAAATCTGGTAATAGATTTTATTTATTGTCAGCCGAATGCTGACTGATGAAGAATTCTTAAATAAAGAGCGGACACTAAATAATTTGACCAAAGCAATTGATAAAACTGGCAAATTGTATTCTTTGGAATTGTTGGCAAAACATTGGCGAATTGCCAGTTGATTCAAACTTTATAAAATGTAAATAAAAAAAAAATTCATTTTCATTGGTTCACATATTTTTATGATTTAGTAAAATTTTATAAATTTATGAATAAAAAAATTTGTTTCATATTTATTTCTTTAGAAATTGCTAAATGATAAATGATGAAGTGTATTGGTTTGCATTTTTAGGGCTCACATTTTTAGGGTTTGTATTTTAAGAATGTTGTAAATAGAAAATTATTCTTATCAATAAAGAATCTAATAAATAAATAGTGTTTAATATTTTTGTTGTAAATTCTTAAAGAGCAAAGAAAAGGTATAATGTTTGGGTTTTATTAAAATTCTAATCACTGCTTTCTAAAACAAACATTGCCAAGGAAGTGAAGGTAATAAAAAAAATAATAGTGATGTGAAAGGAAAAACTGTTCTTTTGACACACCATTTTATTACAGCCACAAAGGTTAAACTTTGTTGAATTTTGCTATCTCAAGTTTTCCAGAATAGAATCCACTTTCTCTGAGGAGATCGTATTTGAGCCCGAAGAGCCAGTCTTTATAAAACTACATTCTGTGTTGATGTAGAAGTTTAAGTTTGCAGATTGTTACAGCTATTAAGGAGATGTGATTAAATATATTTTAATGTTTAAAAAAATTTATTCAGTATTATTATTGTTTAGGTAATAAGCATTATAAACATAGCATAAATAGCCATATTGTGGAAAAAGGAATTTTTGATAATATACACTTTTTTTTATGTATTTATGGTTATTTTTTAAATTTTTAACAAAAAACAACATTCTTGTATATGTAGTTATGGATAATATTATACATCAATTACTAATTTTTTTAATTAATAACTATTTGTGCTCAGTTGTTGACACTAATAGCTATCTGCTGATGTGTTAAAATTTTGGATTGATGCAATAATAAAAATTTCTATTTCATCTCTCTGATAAATGTCGCGATCTGTTAAAAAGATACCAAAAATAACAGACTAGTTTATTTTTTAATGTATATATTTATAAATACCTTATTTATAGCTGGATTTGTGGGTGGGTTTAATGGATAATTGTTTTAAATGTGAAACCAGTGAACAAAGTTCCAGGCCTGTCAGTTTTGTTACGTTCACTTATTTGCAGGTACCCTTGGGAAAGGCATGAATCCATTGCTTCTTTCACCTCAGCTATAAGTTGAATAGCAGGAGAGACTGGGTTCAGTATCTTTGGTTGGTTACCAGTCTACTACAAAAAGAAACAGCTAAATACCTGGGTACAAATTTTGTGGTACACACTTCAATTTTGTTAATTTAATAACGTTTTTGGACCAGTGGAGCCACTTCAAAAGTCAACTTGAAGCAGCTTAAAATATATGATTGTCTCTTCCATAGTCTGGTGCTTGTTAGAATGTCACCTTTCCATTCTTCACAGTTTTGTCTCCACCCTTCCATGCATTCACTTACGCACAAACCCTTTGGAAAGGTCTGAGTCATCTCTTTGTTTCCCAGCTATGGGTTAAATAGTAAGGCTTGTATCTGTAGAGAGTGTTTTTATCTCCAAAAGTAATGCAATATTCATTTGCAAAAAAAAAAAAAAATATGAATCGGTCAATTCATAATAGATTGAAGGAAAACTTTTTTTTTTTTAAATTAGAATTATTTTCTTTATTCTCATTGACACACAACAAAAATTAAAAAATATACAAAATTTGCATCTTATATATGAACTAAAATACTTTGAGAATTTTAATCAATACCATCCTAGTACAAATCTTTTAATGTCTTTGATTTTGGCACTAACAGAGCAATTGGGAAAGAATTGTCATTGGTTAGAAATTAATAAAAATATTACTGACAGAATATCATTTTCTTACTTACTGACTTATGTTTTTACAAGTGTATATTTGATAAAAGAATTCTTTGTTTTTTTTTTCTTTTCCTAAAGTAATCCTATTAGAAACATATTTGTCAAACAAGTCTCTAATTGTCAATACAGAAATAGCCAGTATATGATAGGAGACGATTTATTTTCTCTCTCTCTCTCCTACCATTGTGCCATGAAGGCGGGAAGATTACAGCTGATGTTGTTCTTGTTGTTGATTGCCGACAACTACAATATTTGTGATTGCACAAAAGTGAGCAATACTGTCAGATGTTTTGTCAGTTCATCATCGGTCATTGTTTTGTATGATCAGAATGTCTTCTTAGATGCACAATCTACATTATCAAAGTCTTTAAAGTAATAATAATATTGATAAAATTCTGTATCCTTGCTTTTGTGTGTAGTGCCTTTTTCAACCAGCACCCACCACTATGCAGCTGTCTTGCTGGTGCATATATATTGTCGGTTTTTGTTTTTTATCATTATTAAGCAAATCTATTGAATCAGAGTTCGTTGTTTGTTTGTTAATACAGCCTCAAACCATGATGCAGTCATTTTTTCTCTCTTTTTTTTTTTTTGTATAAAAAATATATTATGAAAAATATTTCTAATAAAAATTTTTTTTTCTGAAACTTAAATATTTATTTTCTTGAAATATTTAAAAAAAAAAAAAAAAATACTTTTTGTTAAAATAGAGGATTTTTATTTGAAAAATCTAGTTATCTCCCTTTTGTATTGAACTCTTGTTTTTTAGAAAACAATTTGGAAAACAATCCTTTCACCTTTCAAGTAAATTTAAGCTGTATTATTAGTTATTCTAAAATGTGTAGCTGTTTGAAAATGATACCTGTTCTCCCACCAGTTGTTTGTTTTTTTTTTTGTTTTTAATGATAGACAAATATTTATTATAAATGATTTAAATTGAACATTTTCATTCAAATTTTATTACCTATAGCATTATTTTAAATAGAAAAGTTAACAGCAATCATTTTTTGTAATGGATTTTTATGTAATAGATGTCCAAATAAATTCTACAGACATTTATGGTAGTGTAGCTTATTAAAATTTTAAAAATCTTTTATTTACTATAGTCTATTTAAATATTTTTGTAAATGTAGTCAGACTAATTGTTTTTCCTTTATCATTTCACCCTAAGCAAAACAAAGCCACTAAGATGTGAGGGGTTATTGAGTTGGAAAGAATATGAGAAAAAGAAAACATTCAGATGAGAGAACAATGAAAGAACTGGAATTAAGAAGACAGAAGATAACGATTGATATTGCATTTTTGAAGATCAAACATTACTGCAAAACAAAAAACCAGATTTCCACAAACGAGACATGAAAAAAAAGAAAGTGTTAGCATAGAACTTAGTTACATCTAGCCATTTCAACCTTAAAATGATGAAACTTTGCAACCAATCTTGTAGTGCACTTAAATTTGTAAAATATAGGTACCAAAGCTGAAAGCTCATCAGAACAATTACCATGCACATATTTATAGGAAAGGTACAGGGAAGCTGTTATTTAATTTAGAAGCTTCTATTAATATACTGACAAGATCATTTTTTTTATATCATTTGAAGTGTGGTTTTAACATAAACCAGGGTTTTCTCAAAATTTAATTTGTATAGCAGACATGTTGAAATTACTAGAAAAAGAAAAAGGCCTTGTAAGTTCTCTGAAGTATCCACCTTTTTGACCAACGCTTAACGAAGAGGATCATTTATAAATATGAAAGATTAAATAAAATTAAGTTACCAGTAAGAGCAAGGTAAGCCATTTTATAAATGGTCTTCATTTGTCATATAATAATGATATTAATAATAATGATAATGAGTGAAGGACTGTAGGCCAACTTAAGTAATACTATGTAATTTTAACAAATAAAAAAAATGTCTTTGCTTCCAAAGAAACAGTTGTCATCTAGAAATAAAGAGATTTGAGGACCTTCAGATTAAATAAACATGCAATAAGTAGAATTTATGAAACAGTTGTTTGAAAGGGGCATTAGCACAAATGGGACGATCAATGAAATTTTGGTCACCTGCTAAATGCAATACCTTCTAGGTGCATGTCAGCCCCCCCCCCAAAAAAAAAAATTGTTTTAACCTTTTAGCACTCTGTAGGTAAATATTTGCACCAACTAAAATGTTAGTCTTGTCAATGTTAAATTTGAATTTCTTGTTTGTGTAGTCATATCCTTCTATTCTTGATTGAAATTGAGAGCCAGGCTACTGTAATTTCAAATATATAGGACTAATGTATAAAACCCTCTATTTTGAGGGAATTCCATGTATGTTAAAAGGGGAAGTAATATTTATAAATTATGCAGAGTGCTAGATGTTAATCATGTGATTGATAAATTTCATTGCTAGAAATTTGTACTTACAAAGTTTAAAAAAAAAAAAAAAAAAATACTGATGTCAGCAGAAATTGACTCAAATGTTTCGTTCTTAATATTTTTATTTTTCTAAATTAAAGATTAGTTATAAAAATGAGAAAATAAGCGGAAATAAAATTTCACTAAGTTGACAAACAACTAATGGAAATTTATTAGATTAGAGGACATCTTTACATTGATTACTTTTTAAATATTTTCCAAAAAACTGATTTATTTTGGAAAAAAATATTGCAATGGCAATCCTAAGTATGAATCCAGGTCATTATTTAAAGAAGTAAGAGGGTACAAATGAAAACATTAAAATATGACAGGGTTTTCCAGTTCACTGAAGCAGATGTTAAACACATCACTTTTTCTGTCTTAATTTTCTAAAAAAAAATTTCTTATGTATGGTTTCTTTCGCTGACTAAAATCAACCAGCGTCTCTTCTATATCTTTTTCTTTCATCTTTCCTAATAATCAAAACAGAATGGTCCGTTAATTATCTAAGGCAATGGCAGGGCATAATACACATGGTAACTAACAGAGGAACAGATATAAAATATGATATTATTGTAATAATTATCTAATAATATAAGAATTATTTTAATAAATTATATAAATTTAGATATTTAAATTAAACAGTAAAACATTCATATTTCCTCATGACTTATTTTGAGGGATAGTATTTTATTTACTCTAATTACAGGAAAAGTCTGCATTAGTCATTTACTAGCTTAGTTTGGAACAAGCCACCTAGTGAGAATCAACCTGTGCTGCTAACTTGATGAACATTAACTATGAGATGAGCATTATGACAGCAATATCCAAAATAACACTGATGGATGAATTCTAGGAATATATCTTTTAAGACTAGTAATAGAAACTTTACCCTGGAATTTATTTGAAAAGTATAATTTTTGTGATAAAGTTTTTTTACGAGGGGAAAAATGCAATATTAGTGAACCTTAAAATCAAAATGATTCTTTGAAATTAAAAAAAAAAAAAAAATTAAAGTTTATTGAAAAATAAATTAGCAAAAAGATAAATAAAAAATATAATTATTAAAATAAATTGTAAAGCATCTGATATTAAAAATAAAACAAAAAACCCTTATCTTTGTTTAACGTTGCCTGCCTGTTTGTGTTGTGAGGATTTTTATTTTTTATAATCAGCTGTGCCATCCCCCCCATGTTCTTGTCATAGATTATATGATCTAGTAGCTATAACAGTTGTAGTTGCATCAGATATGTGCACGCTGACCCAGCTGTATCAGCCTAAGTGGTTTTTATAAGAAAGTATCCCTAAAAATGATGTAAGCCACTGTGGTCCTGGAGTTGCATCTCCTCAACAGAATAATTGATACCAGAATGATTTTAACTGTAGAAGGTTTGGCTTGTTTTTTGTTTTGTTTCTTCATCTTGTTTTCTTTTTTACATGAAAAACAAACAAATTTTAATATTAAATGTTGAACAAGGAAAATTTTCAAATGAAAGAAGTTTTCAAATACACATTGAATAATTCCTCTAGAAACTTTAATTCAAAGAAAACGTTTTTTTTTTTTATTTATTTATTTTTTATTTTATTTTTTATTTTTATTTTTTTTAATCATTTCATCCCAAGCAAGGCAATAAAGCCACTATAATGGGTGCAATTACTGAGTGGAAGTATGCACTGAAATGTTCAGCTCTTTTAAGTCATTTTTCTAACTTCTTCTGATTATATTTCCTGATCAAGTTAGCGTTTTAAATGGACGAGCAATTCAGATTTGAAACTTGATCCTCCAACTGTCAATGAAATGACAAGGACTTGAATTCGAGTTTTACAAAACAAAACAACAAATAAAGCCTACAGTTTAACCGCCAGCTTGATTTGCTGTTTTCTTTTACAATTTAAACAATCATTTGGCTTATAACCATATCATGTTGAAACGCCAAAGTTAAGCAATGTTGAGCTTGGTCAGTATCTAGATGGGTGACCACCTTGGAATACCATGTGCTGTAAGCTTGGATGTGTGGGTGGTGTAATGGATATCAGAATTATTAATCCGAGTTCCAATTCCACAGAATTCAAGCTGTGTTCGTTATATTCACTTACACTTAAATACCTTTGGGGAAAGGTATGAATCCACCTCTTCTCCTCCCTGCTATGGGTTAATTAGTAAAAATTTTATGACTAAAACATTATGGTCTCCAAGAAAAAATTTTTTATAATCTAAAAATATTTTCTGGCTTTAAATAGCCTGCAAAGGGTTCATAAGCCTTAGAGAATGAATTGGTCAAAATAATTATTTACTCTTAACACATAGGATACAAATCTAAAGTCAAATACTTGTATCTGAACTAACTGTATCTTTTCTTCAAAAAAATAATACCTAATTTATTTACAATGTGAAGAATATGTGACAGTGATGAAGTTATCCACTCCGCTCTCTTTCCAAAATTGTCAGATATTTTTTTCTTTTTTTTGATTTATTAAGGGTTTCTTTGAACCAAGAACTTTTTAGCACCCTTTTGTAAGAGTGTATGCTCATTACATTCATAGAGATTTTTTTTTTTTTTTTTTTTTCTAAATTCTATTCATTTAACTTTCAGATGCTAAGAAACTTCTTGTAATTTTTTTTCCTTAAATTTTACTGTATTTCTTTTAATATTGTTTATCACATTGCAAGTATTTAGATTGGTAGACTCCTTTCTTTTTCTAGTTCATCCTTGGCACCATACAGGTCCTGAAGAAGCCCCATCTCTGTTGCTGAAACAATATTAAACAGAAGACTACATTTGTCATCTTAGCCACAATCTATGACAAAAGAATTGAGTCATGACTGCCTTTAATTTTCAAAATAAATCAGAAATATTTTTTATTTATTTATTTTTTTTTTTTTTTTAAAAAAAACACCTAAAACTTTTATATACTGTATATATTTTTTTGAAGATATTAAAAATCATACATTTTTCATGACTGGTTGCTCTATAATAAATTAAATTTTTTCTGTAAGGTTTAAAATTCATGCCCAAAAAGTTCATGAGTATGTATAGTAAGTCTTATATGTGGAAAATGTCTACAGGTCTGATTTCTAAAAAGAGGTACAAACCAATTTTTGTGGATTTTTAAAATCAGTCCAGACGATTTTGTTATATTCTCTTAGATTCAAATTCACTTGGGAAGTCTATGATTTTGTCTCTTTCACCCGTCCAGCCGTGCATTGAATTGAATAGCGGGACTGGGTCCTCTAGCCTTGGTTGGCAACCAGTCTATCACAGAAACATCAGATTGTGGGAAAAATCTTCTGCCTCAAGAATCAAAAGAAATCTGATTGCTCAAGTATGTATTGTGCATGGCATTTAACAGACTGACAAAATGAAACAAAATTTAATACTATTTGTAAAGAATGAAAAAAAAAGTTTGTTTTATGAGTGGATCTGATTTAAAAAAAAAAAAAAAATCTGGAATAGGAAATCTTTAAAATTTAATATTGGATTTAGATGCATCGCCCTTTTTATTTTGTGGCACTGTGCTTGCCGTTCTTCCAACTTATTTTGGCTCAAAATATTGACAACGATAAGCCCAATCGTTATGTAATCACATTTGATATTTTCTCTATTGCTTCTTTTGGATTTCGTTACTTGAAAGGTTTCAAATATTTTGTTTATCTATTTGGCTAGAGATTTTCTACCTCATTTTCTCTCCCAGTCTTCTAAGATCTCCACTACTTCTCACTCACTCACACACACACACTTAACTACTGGACATGATGCTACATATTTTTTATTTACCTTGACAATGAACAAATCAAATAGGAAGCAGTTTAAGATATTTTGGAAAATGGTCAGTAAAAACTAAAAACCATTGCAAAAGTTTCTGCCCAATTAGAAAATTAAAAACAAAAATTTACATACTCATAAAAAAAAAAAAAATCTATTAGTCAAGTACATTGTCTCCATTGTTTTTAACAACTGTCTCCCATCTATTTAGAAGCTTGTTGATGCCATTTTCATAGACACTTTGGTTTTTTTGTTGGAAGAAGGTTATGAGTTAGTTTTCCACTGACTGTACAAATTTTTGTCATTGAAATTGTTCTGTAGAGACTGGAACAAATGAAAATTCAAAGGAGTCAAGTCAAGAGAATACAGTGGGTAATGGAAGCTTCCTCATTTCAACACCTTAAGCTTTTGCAAAATCTTTTTTTTTTTTTTTTTTTCCTAAATGGAGTCTTGTGTTGTGGTTGAAAATGACGCCTTTTTGATTTTCCGAAATCAACCATTTTTCTTGAACACAAGTCTCTCCAAATGGTGAAAAGCAGATGAGATATTAATCTGTAACGTTCAAAATTGACTCTCATTCTTTTTAATTAATAAAATGATTCTCAAGGTGGATCCATGAAGACAGCTCTCAAGGTGGATCCATAATGAATGTTAAGGCTGATCCATGAAGATGGCTCTCAAGATGATTCCATGAATATTTAATAATTATGAAAACAATTATTGTTGTTAAACATTTTAAACATAATTCTGTTGCTTTTCATTAAAGCTTCATATTCACAGTAAAAGATTTATTAAACAATAACTGAAAAATGGAAAATGATCAACTCTGATGTTTCTGGAACATAACACATTTAAAGCGAGTAGTTTTTGTCATTTTAGTACAGAATATCAACAGATAATTCATATTTAATAAAATGAAATTAAATGTTCACTCATCTCATTTCTACTATGAGTTTCACAGGGAGTACATCCATTCCTCTTTTTACTATCAAGTCCCTTGACAAGTGGACATAATTTTTATGAAACACAAGAGACAAAATAAGTGGACATAATTTTACATATTATTATATAAGAGTAATGTTATGTTCATTTTATGTGTGTGTATATATATATATATATATGATATTATGTTCATTTTATGTGTGTGTATATATATATATATATATGATATTATGTTCATTTTATATATATATATATATATATATATGATATTATGTTCATTTTATATATATATATATATATATATGATATTATGTTCATTTTATATATATATATATATATATATGATATTATGTTCATTTTATATATATATATATATATATATATATGATATTATGTTCATTTTATATATATATATATATATATATATATATATATATGATATTATGTTCATTTTATATATATATATATATATATATATATATATGATATGTTCATTTTATATATATATATATATATATGATATTATGTTCATTTTATATATATATATATATATATATATATGATATGTTCATTTTATATATATATATATATATATATATATGATATTATGTTCATTTTATATATATATATATATATATATATATATGATATTATGTTCATTTATATATATATATATATATATATATATATATTATGTTCATTTTATATATATATATATATATATATATATGATATTATGTTCATTTTATATATATATATATATATATATATGATATTATGTTCATTTTATATATATATATATATATATATATATGATATTATGTTCATTTTATATATATATATATATATATATATATGATATTATGTTCATTTTATATATATATATATATATATATATATATGATATTATGTTCATTTTATATATATATATATATATATATATATATATATATATGATATTATGATCATTTTATATATATATATATATATATATATATATATATATATGGTTGGATAGATGTGAGGTTGTGACCCTGGGTTTCATGCTTTAGCGATCACCAGACAAAGTACCGCGCATATAATATAAATAATTATACATATATGTATATTTATTTATATTTATATACACACACTTTTCACACACACACATAGTATCATATATATATATATATATATATATATGATACTATGTTCATTTTATATATATATATATATATATATATATATATGATATTATGTTAATTATATATATATATATATATATATATGATATTATGTTAATTATATATATATATATATATATATATATATATATATTATATTATGTTCATTTTATATACAGTGTAACCCGGATATAAGAGAGTTGTCGGGACCGGAGAAGAAGTCTCTTATATCCGGGTTTAGTCTATTTTGTTTAGGTAAGTATGGCTCTAATTTGGGACCAGAGAAAATCTCTCTTATATCCGGGTTTCTCTCTTTCTCTATCTATATATATATATATATGATTGTATTTCCTTTTTTGGATACAAATCACTGAAGACTTTCTCTAAGGAGAAATTGTT
>OZ010610.1:73725911-73763411 GCA_963932145.1 Acanthosepion lycidas
TGCATATAAGTGAATGTAATAGACCCAACTGAAATTTGAACCCAGCTCTCTGATTTCTAAATTATAACTATCTATTATGCCACCTACACATGTGATAACATTACAGATACATGATTTATTTGAACTTTTTTTCTAATCTAAGTTACTTATTATTCTTTTATCTCTATTACAAATGTGAATATAGGTAATTTTCAATTATTGTTCTCAGTTGAGATGCGTTATGGTCAGACAGATTAATAATGTTTTCGACTTGATCTATGTCTGTCTGAAATAACAGATTAATTGTGGAGGTGATGGAGATGTTGGGGTTGGTTGTGGTAAACGAGCTCTTTTGCTTCAAACTGTACTTTACATGATAATTGCTTTTAGTGTCCAGACTTGTTTGTACTTACTATCTGATGAGGTCACCTATTTTAAATTGACCAGTGACCATGATTTACTCTCTTTCCTTACTCCCTCCCCCACCAAACCAAGTGTCACCCTTTGTCTACAGCAACTGACCACTTCATGTAAGTAAGCCTCTTTGGGGACATTATTACCGTCATTCAGGTTTTTCTTCAATATTTTGGCACTTGCTTCTTCTCCATTTAGAAACAAAGGAATTCACAAGATAACTCTCAGAAAAGTGGAAGTCTTTCAATGTAAAAAGTTTAAGTATTTCCTTGTCAAAATATTCCAATTTGATAAATTCTTCAATCTGGTTTTATTTATTTTTCAAATATAAATGGCTAGATTTTATTCCTTATTCTTTTTTTTTTGCTTTGAATTAATTTTATTATAATATATTATATATATATATATATATATATATATATATATATATCTTAATAATTAATATTAATTTTAATTAATTTTAATTCTCATAAGTAATATTTTATAATTCATTTTTAAACCTGTTATATCCTAGGTAGTATTTTTTAATGTAAAATTTACTTACTTTAGTAATGTAATTGGTCCTGACCTGGTATCTTGAGGAGAGAGATATTTGAATTAGTGACATTTTTAATCCAAATTTCATTTTAACAATTTTCAATAATCAATCACTGCTATTAATAGAAAATTAAGATCTACCATTTGTCCACGCATTGAATATTTCTGTCATATCTTGTTTGTTACTTCTATGTATTTAGAGATTCTTGATAACATTCAAAAAATCTGCAATGTTATTGGTCCTTACCTGGCATCTCAGTTTCATTCAAATTCTCATCGCTATAATGTAGCTTCTCTCTATCTTTTCTATTTTCATGGTAATTGTTCTGATGAGCTTTCATCTTTGATACCTGGATTTTATGAATTTAAGCGCAGTACTAGATTGGCACAGGGGAGTAATGGATAGCAGCTTGGAATGAGGAACTGGAGAATTGAGTTCAAATTCCAGTCAAATCCATTACATTCACTTATGTGCTTATATGTGTGAATCCTTTTATTCTCCCTCCAGCTATAGGTAAATATCAGGACAGGCTGGGTTCTATAGCTTTGGATGGCAACTGGTCTACCACAGAAAGAAATGGCAACCTACCACAGGAAAAAATCTGCCTCGTCAGTCATGTATCAAAAGATACATGATTGGCTAAGCATGTATTACGCATGGCACATAACTAACTGACTGACTTTTAGGTCGAATCCATTGCATTCACTTATGTGCTTCTACCCTTGGGAAAGATATGAATCCTTTTCTCTCTCCAGCTATGGGTAAATATCAGGACAGACCAGGTTCTATAGCCTTGGATGGCAACTGGTCTACTGCAGAAAGAAAAAAATCTGCCTCATCAGTCATGTATGGAAAGATACATGATTGCTTAAGCATGTATCAAAGCATGGCCCATAACTGAGTAGATTGGCAGCTAGGTCTCTTCATTTTACAGTCGTACTTCTCGCTTGTGGAACTCCTTCTGGCTTCTTGCTTTCCAATCAATTTTGATTTTCAAAAATTTCTATGTAATGTTAATCATTATCTTCTGTCTTAATTCCTGTTCTTTTATTGTTCTCACACCTTTATATTTTGTTTCATCATATTTTCCCACACTTAAGTAATCCTTTGCATCTTAGTGGCTTTATTGCCTTCCTTGTGGTGAAATGGTTAAAAAAAAAAAGAATTTACATTGCTCATGTATTAATATGAGCATTACTAACAAAATGGAGATATGTATATTTTTCTAATTTTAGATTCTTCATTAATTTTGGGCTATTAAGATATATACAACATATACAGAATTGGTTTTGTAATCAATTAAAATACCTCCCACATAATGGTAAGACATTAGCTAGATGAAGACACCATTGCCACTAATATCTTACCATTATGCGGGAGGTATTTCTGCCACACCCTGTATTTGCTATATATTAGATAAGAATAGGTGAAAGGTTATTCACACTTAATACAGAATAGATATTGCTATGTCTTCCAAGAGATTATAAAAGATTTCTTTCAAGGAATGATTGTGCCATTTTGTTCTTTAATGGTGTTTCAGTGGTTGCATAGATCCAGGCCCACCCCCTCTTGATATCCTCTTCCCCATGTATCATATTTTGTCCAACTGCATATTGAATTGTTCCATCCTGGGTATGATGATAAACTATGTCCGACAGCAAGGCCTCTGATCAGGTGGTTTTGAGGAGCATGGAACCACCTCTTAATTGTTGTTGTTCACAGATCCACCCTGACCCTGGTATGGTAATACCATTTTAGGATCCATCTTTGGGCAAATAGTTAACCCCCATACTAGGGTCAAAACACAAGATGAAAGTGTAAAAAAGGGGTTTTATAGTAAAAATACCAGCTATATATTTTTGAAAAAAAATATTACCAGCAATAAATTTTTGAAAAAAAATATTACCTGCAATAAAAATCTTGTCAGTATTGAATAACCCATTGAAGTATTGATATGCCATAAAACAAAGCAAACTGTTCATCAGCTACGTATTTTTAAACCCCCAAATCAACTAAATCTTTCAAAACCTTTCATCCTTTGTGATAAAACATAATCTGCACAATTGCTGATGCTGTGGTCATCAGTATTTTGTGTACTTGTCTCTTTCACAATATATATATATATATATATATATATATATATACACACACACACACACACACACACACAGATTAAGATATATTAGGTAATGCTGTTGTATTTACGAGGGTGGATGGCTTGTAAGATTAGGATTAATTACTTTTAATTGCTGAGTTAGCAGATTAACCCTATCCCAAGGGCAGTGGATGTGAGGATTTAGAATCGGGTGGACACATGTTTGTCTTCAGTTGCTTGAAACTTGTTGGCAAATGGTCATTGACTTATTAGCTGTCAATATAAAAATACATGACCAGTAAAAAAAAAAAAAGAAAAAAAAAAGAGTGATAAAGTTTTTCAGCTTGTCAAAGTTTTGTAATGTTGTCTGGGTTGGTTATTGAAAATAATAACGAGAATGGTAACTTACAAAGTATATGGGTTTATTTTAAACAAGAAGTAGAAGTAGAAATTTACAAATTTGTCTGAAGCTGGAAAGCAAACACTTCTGAGACCAACATGATAGATGCTTATATTATTGCTGGAGCAGTCCATTTAATAGAGGGGTATCAGTTCTTTGTATACTTAGCATTATCAGTCTGTTTCCTACAACACAAAGTATGCGTTTAATTTATCATGATGTACTTTAAGATTATTTTTAAATCAAGAAGAAAGAATAAAAGTATTTTGCCACTCTTTTTTTTTTTTTTTTTTTTTTTTTCACTCTGGAAGACCTTCCAGTTGGCTTGTAAGTAATTAAAAACAAAAAAGAATAAAACAATGTTGATACTATTAGGTTGAGTCTAAAACAAATTTTCATTTTAAAGTTTATCAGGTTTATTCTTCACAAAATAAATTAAAATTACATTTTATTCACTTATATAAGGCACATAAAAAAAAAAAAAAAATCCGATTTTATTTTTTCTTGGAAAAAACAATACCATGTGGGCAAAATCAATAAAAATATTTTCCAAACTTTTAATATTCATTCTGTAAAGCATCTTTCAATATTCCTATTCATTTTTAGATTTCTCTCACATTTTCTGTCATTCGTCTATTACGCCACTAACCTAATAATTTTATTTGTCTGCCTACATGATTTCTAACATCCACAGTTTGTAACTCACACTTAAGATAACCTCTTAAACTATGAATTCTGTTTTCTATAGGCAATAATTTTTTCTTACCTTGCCATAATAATGATATTTATTATGCTACTGTAATAATAATTAATTAAATATTCTCTTAGTAATATTTTTCCCTCTCTTATTTCAATTTTTCTTTGTTCATCTGACCTGTCCTTTCAAGGCATGGATGGCCATGACTCTGTGCAACTTCCTACCCTTTGTAGATCTTATGTTTGTCTCCTTACTATTGCTCTCACTATTGTTCTGCCATCCATTTACACAAGGTTGTTAGGTAGGGGTTGCTTTCTGTTTCCCACTGTGAGTGTTGAATTCTCCAAGCTCTCTTTCTTCATTACATATCCCAGAAGTTTCAACTATGTACATATGTTCTTTTCATTCCTGTTTTCCTTAAAACTTCCTCATTGTTCACATGCTCTCTCTATGGTATTCTCAGCATTCTTCTGTAGAACCACATGGCTGTTGCCTCAAATCTCCTCTTTATCTGTGACGAAATTGTTCTGTATTCACTGCCATATTAGAGGATTGATATTGTATAGCAGTTCAAAACTATTTTATGTGTGTGTGTTTCTAATGAATTCAATTTCATTAGAATTATTCTTAGATAAATAAAATGATCACATTTCCTCCAACAAAATTATTAATGAACATATAATGATCATGGCTCCTGTGACCCATAAGTGACATCACGTGTACTGCAGCCACAGTAAAAAATGGTTTCTTGGACAAGATGGCCTAACGGAGTCCAACCCTCTCCAGGTCGATTTTGAATTAGGTTTTTTTTCCTTCTAGAGAGATTGCCACCCAAGGCTATAGGACCCAGTCTGTCCTGCTAATTACTCATTGCTGTGGGGAGAAGAATATGATTCATAGCTTTTCCCTTTGAAAGTGAATGTAATGGATCCAACTGGGATTCGAACTCGGCTCTTCAGTTACTCAATTCAAGCCACTATCCATTTCTCCACTATGCCTCCTAATGAATATATACTTTTCTTAATTTCTTTCTATCATTAACTTTCTGCATACCCTCCCCCCACACATACACACTTTCAAAAGAAAAGGGAAAAAAAAAAAATGTACTTACCCAAAGCAAAATTTTATTTCCCCTCCTCTTCATTGTTCTACCCTGGGGGGTGATATTGGCATTTTAGTCCCCATTACACGTTTCCTTGTTTTCCTTCCAGTGTAGATGGTTTATCTTTTAGAATCTGTCTGTTCCTTCTTTCTAACGTAACCTGAATTCATTCTTTGTATTACCTGTCCTAAGGCTGCAGAATTTTCAGAAAGAATGTGCTATTGGTAAAAAGAATAACTCAGATGGCCAAGGGATGAACAACAAAGTAAGACGTATGAGGTATTTAAGAAGTAGTTACATTACTTAAGTTATGCTTTATCTAATTCACTTGATAAAGGTGATTTGGCAAAAGGGTCCCGCCAAGCGAGGGCTTCAGGACATAAAAACTGGTTGACATGCAGTTTATTCTGGAGACTTCTTACAAACAATAGCATTGGAAAGTGAAAAAGTCTATTGCAGGAGAATATAGGGTGGCACGTAGCTTTTCTGTAACCATGATGGTGTCTCTCCCTGCAGGATCAGCACTGATCAGCCTGGATGGTGGTTTGAAACTCTGCTTACCCTCTGCAACATAACAAAATGTACGAAAGAAACAACAAGAAAACCAAAAAAGACAATAAGCTAAATAAAAAAAAAAAAAAAAAGAAAAGATAAATCCCTCCCTGTTTCTTCCTGTTTCTGTTTTCCGTTCCCTGCATTGAAGTGCATACCCGCCCACTGCCGTCTGTCTGTTTTCGCCTTGCAAAAAGAATCTTTCCGTAAAGATCTGTACAAATAGAACATTTTCATCTTCAATGACAGAGTCTTGCCCCAGGAAAACGGACAATTCCTCTTCGTTTGCTGAACATTTCCATTGCTTCATACATTGAAGAGTAAAAACTTGTGGCAGTGATTAATGGTGGGAATGTGCCAATATTTTTCCAATGGCTGAATGTGACCAAGTTTGGCTTGGATTGATTGTTTTTTTTTTTTGTTTTTTGTTTTTTTTACGGTTTATCAACCTTCCTTGCAGGTTGTTTAAATCCAGAAAAAAATTTTAGATTGTAAAAAATTTTGGGATGATAACGAATCTACTGATACAAATTACTTAACCCATAGATGGTGGCAGAGGGGGGATTCATACCTTTCTCAAGGGTATTTGCACTTATGTGAATATAATAAACTTGACTGGCTTCATTATATTCAAATGTGTGTGTATGTATATATATATATATATATATATATATATATATATATATATATATATATCTGAAAAAGTGATGTTTTTTATTTATTAATCTAACAGATTTTATTACTTAAATGTTCTTTTTAGTGGATACCTATTTTTGAGTAGACGCTCCATATATTTATTAAAAATTATATTTCTGTTTACTGTTCTGAATATTTAAGAAATCTTATAGAAAAGTACTCTTTGCTCTAACTGGGGGGGGGACACAGGTTAATGAGCACACATTATTCTTCAATAAGATTTCTCGAATATTCAGTCCATTAGCTAAAAATAAATAAAAGTAGTGTCTACTCAAATACGGGTATCCACTAAAAATAACACTTCAGTTTTTATATATATATATATATATATATATATATATATAGTGTATTTCTGTAATGGTTTCTGGTATTTTTTGTTTCCCTTTGTGATAGTTGAATTTCTGTTTAAAATTTTTTGTTTTAAAGTTTTGTGATCTCTTTTTCCTTATATGGAATCTCTTTGCTATCTCTGTCTATCCTATATGGAATCTCTTTGCTATCTCTGTCTATCTTAGGTTTTTATATTGTTGATTGAGGACAGTGTTTTTGATCTCTCTCTCTCTCTCTCTCTGGCCACCACACCTTTAATCTTTTGTCTTCCCCTTGCTCCAGTCCCCCAGGTCATGTGAGTCATATCTAATTTGACTTTCATTCACATGAATGGTCAATGACACCTCAGTTGAGCCACCTCTAAAGTGTTAGCATGTAGATAGCTATATATCATTGTATATTACTTATAAGCCGGAATCTTATCAGACACACTAGGTTAACTGACCCAGTTTCTTTGTTAGAAGTTTGTTTATGACTACTTATTGTGTAAGTAAGGTTTTGTGCAGTAGATGTACACATATCTATCTATTGAGGTATTCTTTCTATATACCTACAACTTGTTTCATGACTCTCCCTTCTCCTCAACTGTCTTTTTAAGTTTCCTTGGGAAAGTAAAGCATCGACTCTTGTTATATCTTTGTCCTGACTTTTATAAGTGTTACTTTAGGGACGTTGTGCTGAACAACCATTAAAAAAAAAAATAACAATCAGACTCGTGGGTATGTGTGAGCACAGTTTTGTTTATAAACAATTGATACAAACAAATTAGCAAAAATGCAGACTCTGTCTAGATAATATTGTAAGCTGAATTTGCATTATTGCAAGTTGGTGGCAAATGGTCAAATTGTAATATAAATTTATAACGTTCTAAACACCAGACACCTGATGCATTAGAGTTGACCATAACATAATTCCTGTTCTTGAAACTTGTAGTTGGAAGCACTTGAACATTTAGAGATGGTAAAAGTTTACTGACACTGGAACCAAACAACTCTTAATTTGTTTGAAAAATAACAGAAAATCCCTGAAAGTTCTGTCTACTTTTTTATAAAGTCCGTGAAAACAAATGTTAAAAGATATAGCAGCCTTTTTTATATTGGTTAGATAGGGAGTCCCGTGGTATATCAGTTAGGCAGGGAATCATATCGTATTTACTCATGTCTAAGCTGACTTATGGTTAGTGTGACACCTGAATTTTTTTGTGTGAAAAACCTGATTATTTTTTTTTTTTTTTTTTTTCATACAGTTCATGTATAATGTGACTCCAGCTTCCAAGCAATACTAGTAGGCCTACTGTAGTCAAATATTGCAGTCATGGGCATCATCCTGGACCTATTTTATAGCAAATAAATGGTCTTTTTTTTTCCTTTTTTTTTTTTTGCACAAAGCTACCACAAAATAGAAAAATCAATTAACCATAAAAAATCTGATACAAAGATGTGAATTCTGCACCTTCTTATCCACATCCCAAAAAAATTCCCTGTGTATAATGCAACCAGTCACCAAAAATGCATGACTTGTAACCTCTTCAAAAAAAAAAAAAAAAAAAAATTACCTGTGTATAGTGTGACATCTCTATTGTTTGCATAAAAAAAAAATGATCATAAAAACTTGCACTATACTCTGAGTATAAACAGTATTTTATATTCAGACTAATATCCTGATCTTTGTTGTTGTTATCACAACATTCCTGCTGTTGTTTCATTAAGTTTTTGGTTATTGAGTCTTCTGAAAATTATTTTGGTTAAATGGTTCCTGGTTACTCCCCCCCCCCCACACACCTTTTAACGTTGGATTGTGTTCAATCTTCCCTTCTAGGTAAGGAAGTTCTAGACAAATACTGTTAATAGTCACTGTAATTTTAAAACAACAGGTTTTGTCCATTTTTACAGCATGCTTGATTTTTTTTTTTTTTTTTTTTAATTTGTCTCCTCCTGTTTGGATAGTTTGGCCAGAAAGGAGGAAGAAACATGTTTAATACATGGGAATTGCGTATTTGAAGAAATATGGTTTCCAGCAGGGTTTCAGTGCAAGTGAAATTTTGTCAAGCAGTTTTATTACAAGATAGTGTTTTCCGTTTTTTCTGTGATTTCTTCTTTAAAGTTTTTCTCTAATTGTATACAAGTATTTTTAGTTTGTATTAAAAATAAAAATTATTTTTGCCTAATAATGCTAGAAGTAAATTTATGAACAAATAATGCATCTCGACAATCATTGCAAACAAGTATTCATTCTCGTCACCCGTCCCTCGTATGTAACATTCCACAATACTTGGTTTTATTCAAACAAAATTTATAAATGCATTTCAGTTGGTTACAAGTTAGTGAAATAAAAATTATTCTCAAATATAATTTTTTTTTTTTTTCCACTTAAAATAGTTATGATTATCTAAAATGAAATCCACTTACATTGGATTTACTCCTGCCTGTCACAAATGATAATAAATAAAGCAGCCATTTTCTGATACTGTTTAAATAACAAGTGTATGTATACCTACATGTCTTTCAGCTTGCTTGTATGATGATGCAAATAATGTCACAGGGAGGATTAGATTCATGCCTGTGAAAGATGGAACTTCATTTCCTTATTCTTTTTTTTTTTTTTTGTGCTGCAACAGCTCAAGTAATAAATGTCATTGGTTTCCATTTCAAATATACTTGTGAATAGTGAATAGTCTTTTTGGAATCCCTGGCTCATAAATTTATTCTTTGCACTTTGTTCCATGTATGGGAGGCGGCACCAAATTTGCTTTCGTCCAATGTATATTCTAAACAAAATCTATAAAATGTTTGGTTACGAATTAATGAAATTAAAAATTACTCTGATGACATGTCTAAGATATTTTTTTTTCTTTTTTAATTTCAGTGGAACAAGAAAATGACCTCCTCGTATGTGGTGACTGCCAAACGAACTTCCCACTTAAAGATATTCAGAAATTTATAAAACACAAAGTTCTCCGCTGCAACAAAGAAAACATCAGCGTATTAGACTCAGAGGCTGAATATGATGACGATGATTCTGAAAGTGAAACAATCTCTCAGATCGGCTCGAAACAGCCGAGCATCTCTGCTCCTATTGCCCGTAAAGAATCCCAAGATACGAAACATTCACCTCGGCCGTCCGAACCGATGAAGGAGCTGAATCGGTCATTAGACACCAACTCTAATAAACACAAGGAGGATGAAAACGGAAATGACGATAGACATAGTTTGCCCTTAAAACCTCATAAACTGGTAGTTGATGCTGAGTCAAACACTACGCATTCCGGTAAGTCTTTGAGATTTTTGATTCTTGCATCATTCTTAATGTTCTCTGTCAAGCTTGTGTTCTCTGTATGTGTGTGTGAGGTGTAAATGAGATATGGGTTGGCTATGAAGTCAGTTTTGATATTATTCATTTGACAAAACTATCACCCACTTAGACAGAATGTTAAATTTTGTTTTAACTTGTCTGGACTTTTATTGTTTGTGTCTATCTTTTGTTTGTATTTTCTGTGTTAGTGAACACAGGGATTCAATAAAATTGGTTTTGTCGTAGGGAAAAAAAATTAAATTTTTGCACATTTTACCCAGGATCAAAGTAATAAAAACTAGTTGTACATTATTGAAAATACCTTAAAGTTAATTAAATGAACATCCAGCATCGTTATGTAAAGGGCAAAAGACATTGTGTGGAAGAGAGACGTTCAGTGAAAAGTCAATTTTGGTTGCAGGAGGTAAAAGTAGTTTTTGGTCTATATATTTGGACTGAGTAAGATTTAGAGAAAATGTCCCCCCCCCCCAACTCCAGATTGAAGTCAAACCACCGAGCACGAAATTATTTGCTCAAAGCATTTTTCACAATATTTTTTATATTAAAATTGCTTCCTGAAATGGAATTTTTTTTCGAACAACACACCTGATTAAAACTGAAAGAAAAGAGTATATTAATCAATTTGCTTTTCTTCTTTTTTCTCTCTCTCTCCTTTTTTTTCTCTCTCTCTCCTTTTCCTCTCTCTCTCCTTTTCCTCTCTCTCTCCTTTTCCTCTCTCTCTCCTTTTCCTCTCTCTCTCCTTTTCCTCTCTCTCTTTCTCCTTTTCCTCTTTCTCTTTCTCCTTTTCCTCTTTCTCTTTCTCCTTTTCCTCTCTCTCTCTCCCCTTGTTCCCCACTCATTCCCCTTTCCTTATTTTCTCCTCTCCCTCCTTTCCCCTCAGTTTTCTTTCTCTGACACAATTTTTTTCCTATTTCAATTTTCTTTAATAATTTCTCTTCCCCTGTCTCTAAAATACCCTGACCAATTTTCTCTCAAAGAATAGATAATCAATATCATGTACCTATCTCCTGAGATATGTCAAGCTTCACTTCAGCAACATATATCAATATATGGCATCGTACCTTTCAAAGAACATTCACCTCGTCTTTTAGTTCCTTTTTAGTCTTTTTTTTTTTTTTTTTTTTATTTCTACCTGGAGTGGAGTGTAAAGAGTAAAATAAGACAAGTGGGTGGGGACGTCTTTCAGATTTAAAAAAAAAAAAAAAAAAAAAAAAAAACCCTGCGTGCACTCCGTTTCATTTCATTTTCTTGGGTATAAACTTAAATTCCTGTTCTTAAACCACTTTCCAGGAGTGAGCACATTTTCATGCATTTATTTATGAACACACCCCCACACGAGGCTAGTGCAAGTCTTGCCCCTCCTCCATCTATGATACAACCAACCCCACATGATACAGGGCCCCCCCACTCTACTACATCTCAATTTTCATAAGGTAGTATTCATAATAAAAAACAAAAAAAAATTCATTGTAACTTAATTATATACAATAATGGATCATATGCGATATATGTGAACAATTCAATTAGAAAAATTCAAAATAAATACAACTTACAGACATGTCTTAATAGATCCTTACATCTTAAAGAAATCAATGTTTTGTGGCAATTCTTAATGATGGATACATTAAAATTGTTCAATTTTTTACCCAGAAAGGAACTCAAGTTGATATTGAGTTTTTTTTTGAGACTCGGCATGTTCAAAACAAATTCAGATTTCGACAAAAAAAAGGTCCCAGAATGATGTCAAAATCAGCAAATTTTTTTTTTTTTTTTTGTAACATATATAAATGTATGTAGAAAAAATAGCCAATATTGATAAGATATCAAGACTCGCAAAGTACTGCTCAAGAAAACACCCCAATAAGGTTTGAACCCTTCCATGGTCAGGGGTAGTATATACTGGCTCTGTTTGAGAAATTTCATATATATATATATATATATAATATTAGTGGTAAATATACACATACATATGCAAAATATATAAATATATATACATACATGCATACACATACATATATATTTTTTTGAATAAAAAAAATTCCAAGAGGATAGAATCCAGGTAGAACTCAATGTCCAGGACAGAGTAAGGATATAATAAAAAGGCTTAAACACTAATATTCTATGGTCATAATTTATTCCATTGAAATTGTAAATACGATCCAATTCATCAGACCTACAAATAGGTCTGATGAATTGGAATAAATTATGACCATGGAATATTAGTGTTTAAGCTTTTTTATTATATATATATATATATATACATACACACACACACATGTGTGTGTTTGTGTGTATGTATATACAAATAGTAATAATTATATATACTCTCTATTATCTACACATATGTATTTACAAATGAGTGTGTGTAGATGTATTTAAGCTGTAGATGAGTAAATTCGTCTTTGCCTACACATTTATAAACTAACAACAGATTCACTTTTCTTTTATTTCCTGGCTTTCCTTAATCTTCCAAAGTAATTACTTTTGAAGAGACACAACCGAAAATTAACATTTCATGTGTTTGGGGCACAGATTTGTGTTGGACAGTGGGAAGGAGAGAAAAGAGTTTGGCACTGAAGGCAGGCCACTTGGCATTGCCCGGGGCTCAACAACAGCCGCTTTTATGACTATTCAAAAAAATTTTTATTTTTATTTTACATTATTAACTCATTCTTAAATTTTAATTTGATTTTTTTAATATTTTTTTTATACTTTAGTCTTAATTTTATTTTTAAAAATTAACTTGTTAATTCACAAGTGAAAATAATGAATATCAATTGAATTTTCATTGATTTTTCCTGCAATATTTTTAAAATCAGAGATCAAATATTTATTTGGTACAAAATTTGAATCTAGCAAAATTTCGATAACAATACAGTGAAACCATGATTGAAGGCTGTTCACAACCTGAAATATTCGTAAGTCGAATTTATTTTTCCAATAATAATCAATGTAGAGAAAAAAAAATGACACAGTACAAAAAAATTGGAAAAGAAATGCACACCACAACACCCGAATATATACAACATGGTGGTCGACTTGAAAATTATTTCGTTGGGGTTAATTCGGTACAGCAATGTTGTTTGAGAGCTGAAATTTTGTTCAATTACTGAGGCATTTTCCTCTTGAATTTTCTGTTTGAAAACTCGTTTGTTCAACATGTGAGATGTTTGAGAACTGAGGTTGCACTGTATATGGAAAAATATCCTATATTTGATTAGATTTAGAAATCATGTTAAATCATTTTCTGTTTCTATTACTCAGAATTCAGGTTTCATTCAAAGAAAAACAAAGGGACAGAAGAAAAAAACTTATAGTCAACGTGCATCATTCTCTGAGGGACTTTATCAAGGCAAATGCAAAGATTTTATTTTGTAACAAATAGACACGAGCAAAAATGTCATTGGGTTTTCAAAATTTTTGGTATAGATGCTCATGAATATTTATCAGGTTGGCGAAAAAGTGAGGCAAATTCATGGAAATCAAGTGATACACTCCAATGTTTAATAAACAAAAGTGTGTTGGAGATATATATATATATATATATATATATATATATATAGATATATATAGATATATATATATATGAGGCACAGTGGAGAAGTGGATAGAGGCTCAGATTGAGGAATCGGAGAGCTGTGTTCAAATTCCAGTTGAATCTATTACATTCACTTGTGTGTTAATACGCTTGAGAAAGGTATTAAACTTCTCCCTCCAGCTGTTGCCATCCAAGGCTGTCCTTGGATGGCAATTGGTCTAGAAGGACAATTCTGAATTCAAAACCTGCGTACAGTCGTTTGTGGACCTTGTGTTACGTAGTGTACCAGCTCTCTCTATTTGGCCCTTCAAAAAGTGTGGTTGGTTCTACACAAAGCCTTCACCACTATAATCAAATCATATGTGCTGGTGTCTGGGCTGTTGATTCCTAGGAACTGAGCTTCTTGACCCTCCTAAATCGAATATGATGGGAGTGTCCACCACCATTTTATTTATATATAATATATATATATATATATATATATATATATATATATATATAATGTAAATTAGTATTTAAATTATTTTGAATTACCATGAGGTTAAACTGTTTTCTTTTACTTTTTATTATTTTTATGGCTTGGAATTGTAGTAATTCTTTCAGAAAAAGGAGATTTTGGGAAGAATCCAGGGTACAGATTTATATTTTGATAAGATTCAGTAGTGAACTTTTGAGAATTTTCCTTCTAAGTAAGTTACTTTTTCATTTAATAAGTGGCATTTAGTCAGTCAAAGTTTTGCTCAAATTTATTTCTGTGTATGACTAAAGCATTTGACAAAACTGTGTATAAGGTCTTTTTTATGTTCATGGATACATTTTTTAAATTTCTGCAAGTTTCTCCAATGTATTGTGAGGAACAGTTGTGGCAGTTTATTATATAACTGATTCAGAATTATTATTATTGTCTATATTTTTGTTTCTGATCATATCCTTGTCTGTCTAGTTTTGTTCCTGAAATTTTTACACACACACACACACACATATATATATATATATATATATATATATATATATATATATATATATATAACATACACAAACACACACAAAACCAATTAAAGAAGCAACAAGAAAGAACTCTCTCATGACATTAATTCATTTAATATCCTACATTTAAAGAAATCAAACTGAATTCCAAAATATAATTTCAACAAAACTTTAACATAATCTCTGCATATCATCATCTCTAGTAATTATGTCCATACAAACATGTATATGCACAAAAGCTGAGTATCATCTACCATGTACTCAACTGTGAAAGCAGAATAACATGTATTTTTATTTATTCAAATCTCACAAAAAAATTCCATTTCTGCATTAAATGATCCATAAAGAGTTGATATGCTGTTGAACAAACAACAATCTCACACACACACACACACACACACACACACAAACGGGTGCTGAAAAGTTCACGGCCCAATCTCAAATAACAAAACATCAGAATTTTTTAAAATCTTTTATTGGTCAAGCTAGAGATCTTTTTTTCAGCACTCCTGTCCATAGTTTAGAAAATTTATTTCCTTTTCTCCTTCTGTTTCCATTAAATGAACATGTCCTTGTATTTTTACATCTTTCATTTTCTCATAATCCATTCAAATATTGATAATGTTCTTCTCCTACACCCCATCTCCTTCCCTCACATTGCAGAATGGAATTGTTTCGTAGATTTTAATAATTTAAAAAAAAAATATCTTCATGCCATTTTAAGAAAATGGTTATATTATTTACTTGAAATGCCAGTATTTATTTTTCACAGTCAGTGGTGCCATGCAAGTCTATGAGGCCTACTTGTATAGCAGTAAATACCACTGCAAATTTCAGTTTCATTCCTTTTTACCTCATTTAGCAATCAAGTAACTAATTGTTCAGCTTATTTATCCTCTTTTCTTAACATTTTCAATATCATCTCTTATTTCTTGTTTTAATGAAATCTAATAGTTCTCAACCTTTTTAATGTTCCTATCTTGTTTACTGGCAGACACAGATTTACTTCCACATTAATAAACTTGTTTTATTCTGGAACGAATTTAATATTGAATTAAAAGAGAATTCTAATACAATATGACATAGTCTGTTTGGTAGAACAATAAGTACTTTATGTGGTGGAGACATTTTTCCGTTATACAAAATTCAAGACTAATACACAAAGGGTTACTACTATGCATGGTATGCCCAATTGGTTTGAATCCAGATTTCTTTTCCTTCTCTTAGACTGGTTGCTATCCAGGTCTATAGAGACCCAACTAAGACTTATGCTCATAGCTGATGCGAGAAGAGATCGATTTATGTATACGGCCCCCTACACTCCTAAATGAAACCCTTGATAATAGTTTTAGGATCCCTTATGTGGACCTGGAAGACGGTTTCATTAAACAGAAATGGCAGAAGCATTGAACTGATAACCATTCTTGGCTGAATGGAGTCAGGTGTCTAGAAATGGGGGTGGGGAAGTAATGCGTGTTCGAATACACAAATAAGCCACGCATACCTGACCTATTCATACTTGCTGAAGAATGAAGATCAACCAACCTGTACAACATGCCAAGCTGCACTCATGGTGAAACGCATTTTAACTGGACGTACATATTTGCACCTGCAAGACATAAATTCTACAAAGAAAACCAACATGAGAAAACTACTTGAAAATACTAAAACCATCAAAATAATGTCCGACCTTAAAGAAATTGGTTTATACTAAAACATATAATACCTACAATAGATTATCTGCAAAGTCTAAAAACATGTTTGAGGGAAATTTTTTTAGTCCTACCCTGGAATACAATGGGGTTAAAATAGGGGTTGTAGGTCTCATGCCTGATCATAACAATGTAGAGCAGATCTCTCAACCCATTCATAATGGCACAGTGGATAGTTGAGTAATCCAAAAAAGTGACTTGACCCAAAGAGTTGAGTTTTATTCCTGGCCACAGCAGAGGAAACAAAATATGTATGGCCCATAGAATTAGAACAATCTATCCCCCATGGACTAAATAAAGGGTTTGGTTTGAAATTCCAACATGAAGAAGTCTAAAGCATAAAATAGCCAAAACATTGTGAATATGGCAATAAAGATGAGGACAACAGTCCGAATGATGTAAATAGTATAAATAGTAAAAATACCCCATTTCCAAAATATAGACAGATCCTGAAGAAGGCTGGAGCATACAATGGCTGAAACATTGTGAAGATAGCAATATGATAAGGGCAACATTCCAAAAGGTTTAAATCATGTAGATAGTAACAATACCTCATCTCAGAAGGTTTAAATCATGTAGATAGTAACAATACCTCATCTCAGAAGGTTTAAATCATGTAGATAGTAACAATACCTCATCTCAGAAGGTTTAAATCATGTAGATAGTAACAATATCTCAGAAGGTTTAAATCATGTAGATAGTAACAATACCTCATCTCAGAAGGTTTAAATCATGTAGATAGTAACAATATCTCAGAAGGTTTAAATCATGTAGATAGTAACAATACCTCATCTCAGAAGGTTTAAATCATGTAGATAGTAACAATACCTCATCTCAGAAGGTTTAAATCATGTAGATAGTAACAATACCTCATCTCAGAAGGTTTAAATCATGTAGATAGTAACAATACCTCATCTCAGAAGGTTTAAATCATGTAGATAGTAACAATACCTCATCTCAGAAGGTTTAAATCATGTAGATAGTAACAATACCTCATCTCAGAAATAGACAAATCTCACAAACTTTTATTCGCATTTGGATATTTTAGAGAATTATAGATGGAAAAATGGTTTAAAATATTTGACAAATTACCAAAATAACCAATTAGAAGTTATTTTCAGAAGAAAAAAAATAATGTAGGAGTTCGGACAGGATACGATATTCAAAACTTTATGACCAATTTTATGTAAAAGATATTTACTGTTATGCTTTTATTAGTCTTTCGGTTAGCAACAAAATCATTTATTGGTGTGGTGCCTACAATTGATCTTTGAATTTGCGATTCAGAATCTCTTAAAATTATTGACGATGTCAGATTGCCCTAAAATTATTTAATGTGGTAAAACTGGTATAAATGTTTCTCTGACTAAAAGAATGGATGATGGTTTGTTGAAAAATTAATAGCCCAGTCCACTTTGCAAAAATCTGACCAAAGATCTTTTTTTTTTTTTTTTTTTTTTTTTTTCTAATAATCCCTTCTCAGTTGGGGTTAAGACCTTTTCAGTATACCCTCGTTTATGCAATGACGCCAGCAGTTAGAAACCTGAAACTTTTAAAAATGGATTTCTCAGTGAAACTATTGTTTCTTTGTGGAATTTTGTCAAACTGGGTTACTTAGAGAAAGGAATAGGGTTGGGTGGGGAGATGTAGAAAACTTTGCACCCTTTTCTAAGAAAGAAATTCTATTTAAGATTAAGTTCACTAAGTATTTGTTAATGGAGATGTTTTTAATTTTCTTTTCAGATGCCTTTCAAGAAAATAGAAAGTTTGTCTAATTATTAAAAATTGGCAATTAATTATGGTAATTAACAGGTCCTAGCAATTTCAGGTTCCTCTTTTGTTATATATTTTAATAATGTCAATGCAATTTTTCAAATAAGAAATTAAGAATGGTATTCAAAATCCCAAAAGGTTTAAAAGTAATTTCTAGTCCGTTTTGTATATCTTTCTTGGTGGATGTTAACCATAATATATTTACTTACTATAAATCGGAAATTCTAGAGGACAAAAAGTGATACATAGAATTTGTCTACCTATACCTATTATTTATTTACACACACACACACACGCACACACACACACACACACACATTGTATTTGGGCAACAATCATTCTTTTATACATGTTTTGTTAAAGATGACTGACAAGATACTGTGATTAAGTTTTCTATTTATCTTGTTTTTGTACAAGTGATTTCTTTTCTGAACACAAAGTGTGTAAAAACTGTCCAACAGTTCTGAATATCCGAGCATTTTTGGCTAATCATTTATGATTAGGACAATTTTTATTTTTAACAATGTGTAGGTTTTTTATGTATGTGACTAAAGATGTAGAAAAGTATTAGACAGAATTTTTCGCACTTTTTCATTACTATGCCTACCAATACCATTTTATATATATATATATATATATATATAATAAAGAAGGCCTACTAATATATAATAAATATGTTATATTATATATATTAATAATAATATATATTATTATTTTTTCCAAACTTCATTTTTTTTTTTTTTTTACTTTTTATTTTTTTTAATATTATTTTTGTTTTTTTATTTTTATTTTTTAAAAATTTTATTTTTGTTTTTTAAATTTTATTTTAGTTTTAAAAAATTTTTTTTGTTTTTTGTAGGGTTTTTGGTTTAGCCAAGAACTTTTCAGCATCCACTCATATTTCTACTGCTTGTAAACAAGACGTGACTTTTTTTAAGCTTTTCAAATCATTTTTTGATTTTTTTTGTTTTAATTTTAAATATGCACACACACACACACATGTATATATTAGGTTGGTGCAAAAATAATGACGTTTTCTCACATAGTAACATATGTGAGAAAGCGTCATTATTTTTACACCAACCTTATATATACACACACACACAAGTTCAGTAATATTGCTTAACTAGGATTTTGCTTCTCTTTTTACAAAAAGTTGTGCATTGCTGTACATATGTCAGAGCCTAAGTATCTTGGAATATACAAGATATACTTTGCCATAAGCAATTGCGTTTTCTGAAATGTTGTAACCTTGGATTTCCAATAACAGCCAATAAATTGCTCAAAATTCTACTTGGTTCACTTTAAATCCATAAAGAGAAAGCTTTCCAACATTTTAATGAATTTGAATATTTTAATGAATTCTTCCATTTTAATTGTAATGGCCAAAGATTTTAATATTTTTTTTTTAACAAGACTCAACAATTTTAAAATTGTGATAATTCGCAAAAATATGATTTTATTAAATTTTTATTTCAAATTTTAGGAAGTTTGTATATATTAAATGCATGCATAAATTATAATTTTAATGCTTAAAACAAATTTTTTCCCCTTACCAAAATAGCACCTTATAAAATCTACCAATAGAAATCCAGGTCAAAGATCCCCGCTCTCTAAGTGGTCAGTCTAGATCTTGTGAAATCTGTATACCTTTGTATTAGAAGAATCTGCATTGAAGTTTCTGGAACTGTTGAATGGCCAGGGTCTGAAGAGGTCTTACATAACATGTATCTAGAAATGGGAATAAGAATCAGTGTTGATGGAGAGAAAGGTCTTGGTGTTGGGGGAAGCAAAAAGCAGACAGTCAGTCAGGATGGCACCAACCAAAACTAAATGCCAGCCTCCTGAACTGCCAATGCCAAAAAAACTCCAGTGACTGGTATGGGATGAGATTGCAATGGGAATGGTAGAGAACTTGTTAAAATTTCTGTCTGTAGTGACGGCGGTGTGGGACCCTGGTGAGCTGATCAGCAGATGTTAGAAGGCTCAAGTTGCTAGGTTACTTTTTCTTGTTTTTTTTTTCTTTTTTTTTTTCTTTTTTTGTACAGCAAGAAGAACTTAAATCTTCTTTATAAGATGTACCTACTTTTGTGTCATGGCTTCAGAAAGAACATTAACCCTCCCCACCTCCTTGTGGCATTTGCCACTATTTAAAAAAAAAAAAAAAAATCTAGCAATCTAACTTGGTAATGCCCGGGACAGAAGCTTTAATAATAACTTGCAAGTATATGTTTCTGATAAAATGGGTTTTTATTTATGTTTCTTCTTCAAGTTCTGTGTCTATAGGGTCAAATTTTTATTTTTCACTGTAGATTTGATTTAATTTGATTAAATGTTAGCATATATTTTTTTTTTAATATTTTGTTTACTCAGAGCTATTCAATTTAATTTTAAAAATGCTCCCTTTTTTTTTTTTTTTTTTTTTTTTTTCAGGACATGATGGAACTTTCTATTAGTTTTTCATTTTTCTCTTTGATTAAAAATGGTTAGGACAGAGTAAAGAAACAATTATTTTATTTTGATAATAAAGTGGGGGAGAACAATTAAACCAAAAATTGCTCAGTTATAAACTTTTTCTTTGTTTTTTATTGTTTTTTTTTTTTTTTTTTTTTTTGAAATACCTGTTCATTTAGAACATAAGTGATTCAAGTATTTCTTTATTTATGAACTGCTTTCCTTTTGTCTTTTTCTTGGTTTTGAATTCAGTTTTCTGTCACTTAGACTGGCAGCCACCCAGTGCTAGAAAATCCTGTCTACTCTTCTATTTCTGGGAAGGTGGCTTATAAGAGATAGATTAATGTCTTTTACGTTTTTTTTAATAGTGTCCTGTAAAAAAAAAAAAAAAAAAAAAAAAAAAAATAATATCTTCTTGAATTTCTGTCTGAATTTCTGATAGTGAATTATTGTTTACTTATTCAAGCATGGCACTCTCTAATAGAAATGATGTCAGTTTAAGTTCATTGTCCCATCTTCAACAGACTACATCCTGAAGATGACCAGAGAATAGTCAGAAGCACTAGAAGTGGTGATAAAAAATATGAGCAACTTCTGTACATTGTGGAAGCATGAATCCATTCCCTTAAATGAAAACAAGAGAAATTACATTTAAAAAAAATTAACAAAGGATTCTTTGTCCCACATATTTAATTATATTTTTGTGTGTGTATATATATATATATATATATATATATATATATATATATAATTTTTTTTTTTATTTATGTTGTTTGGGGGGAGGGTATATTATTCACATATGTGCACCTCCCTCCACTTTCACTTGCAATCACCCTCCTACCCTTCTCTTCTCATTCCACTACCCCTTCCCCCTCTCCCTCCCCCCATTCTCTTCGTCTTATTTTTTTTTTTTTTTCTTTTGACCTGAAATGTCCTCTGGCCTTTCAACCAGTGCTGATACCATCTCCTTGGTTTGGTAGCCACCTCAGGCAGAAGCAGGACCCTGTAAGCCAAAGCAAAGAGAGCTATGGTGCAGGCCAGTGGGGGTGGGGATCATCGAGGCTCCAGGGTGGCAGGATAGAGGGGCAGCTGCAGTAGCTGTTGTAGTAGTGTGTGTGTGTTGTGGAGGTTGGGATTTGTGAGTTTCTGACTCATCACCAGTTCCCACCCCCGTAGGGCATCTTAACACTTTTCTTTACCAATCTCCTGCCATAACAAATGCATTTCGTACTGCGAGCAGAATTACTTTTCTTAAAAATAATTCTTTTCTTACAGACTCATTTTACTTCTTAGCATCCTCCCTCTCTTTACTCTCGCTCTTTCCTACTCTCGCTCTTTCCTACTCTCTCTCTCTCCTCTTCTCTCTACTCTCACTCTCTCTACTCCTGCTCTCTCTACTCTCGCTCTCTCTCTCCTCCTCTCTCTACTCTCGCTCTCTCTCTCCTCCTCTCTCTACTCTCGCTCTCTCTCTCCTCCTCTCTCTACTCTCGCTCTCTCTATCTCTACTCTCGCTCTCTCTCCTCTTGCATTTTCTTTACTCTCGCTCTCTCTCCTCCTCTCTTTACTCTCGCTCTCTCTCCTCCTCTCTTTACTCTCGCTCTCTTCCCACATTTTCTTTACTCTCGCTCTCTTCCCACATTTTCTTTTCTCTCTCTCTCTTCCCACATTTTCTTTTCTCTCTCTCTCTTCCCACATTTTCTTTACTCTCGCTCTCTTCCCACATTTTCTTTTCTCTCTCTCTCTCTTCCCACATTTTCTTTTCTCTCTCTCTCTCTTCCCACATTTTCTTTTCTCTCTCTCTCTTCCCACATTTTCTTTTCTCTCTCTCTCTTCCCACATTTTCTTTTCTCTCTCTCTCTTCCCACATTTTCTTTTCTCTCTCTCTCTTCCCACATTTTCTTTTCTCTCTCTCTCTTCCCACATTTTCTTTTCTCTCTCTCTCTTCCCACATTTTCTTTTCTCTCTTTCTCTCTTCCCACATTTTCTTTTCTCTCTCTCTCTTCCCACATTTTCTTTTTTCTCTCTCTCTCTCTTCCCACATTTTCTTTTTTCTCTCTCTCTCTCTTCCCACATTTTCTTTTCTCTCTCTCTCTCTCTTCTCACTCTTTTTCCTTGAAATAATCAAATATCTTTAAAACTTTCACATTCTTCGTTGCTGACACTTTTTTATGTCTGCCCACTTTCTCTGAAAGTTAAGATTTTTCCACATTAAATGTTTGATATCAGTTGATAGATAAGTTTAATATACTTAGGTAATTGCATTGCACACACACACACACACACACACACTCACACTCACACACACACTAATAAATAATTATTTCTTAATGTACACCCCCCTCTCCAATCTTCTCACAGCTATCTTTATCTATCAAAGTATGTCTATTCAATAAATAAAACTAATTTCTCAGGACATTTGACAATTTTTCGCATTCATCTGTCAATCATTGGACTGTGAATTTTTTCTTTTCTTGACAACCACTGACGGAATGTCATCTTCTTTCTTGATAGACATGAAAATTTTTGGCACAGACTTTTTGAGACTCAACTGGCCTCCATCTGCTTAGAATTAATGCCATGTTACTCTTTAATTTCAACTATGCAGTTATTTGCCAGAAGCTATGGTCTGCTGTTTTGCAATGAGTACTTTCTTGCCTTTATGTTGAAGGAATCACAAAGATCTATACCACATCACTTGGGGACAACCAGAATGCATGTCACTTGGGGACAACCAGAATGCATGTCACTTGGGGACAACAAGAATGCATGTCACTTGGTGGCAACCAGAATGCATGTCACTTGGGTACAACCAACCAGAATGCATTTCACTTGGGGACAGCCAACCAGAATGCATGTCACTTGGGTACAACCAACCAGAATGCATGTCACTTGGGGACAACCAGAATCCATGTCACTTGGGGACAACAGCAACAATTAAAATGGAGATCACATGTAACTTGAAGTGAGAATAATGCCATAATCAAGATGCTGACATTCCACTCTGCTTCAAACAAAAAGTTAGGAAGGAAATCTCTGATCATAAAAAAACACACTTAAAGATTGGCCTTTTATAACCAATAACTATTGTTTTTAAATTCTGCTTTCGCAAAGCTAGTCATTTTTATATAAAGTTTAAAATGTTTAACTTGATTTAAAATGTTTACAAAGTTTAATCCAAAGTTTAAAATTCAAACTTAAGACTTGTCAAACATTGGCAGTATTTGCTTCAGATTTGTTTTTTTTTTCCTGTCCCTTTTGTTTAAAATTTTGCCATTACACTGTGTAAATTCTGTCTTCATAAACTAACAAAATGCTTTTTAAAAACAAGTTCGGTCAGTGTTCTTTGATGTGATTTTAAGCCAATCCAGGCCATTGTGGATTTGCATTGTGGGGATGGACAAAGAATATTTGGAAAAGGTACAAAGGTTTGCAGGGTGGCCAAGTGCTCAGGACTTTGAGCTCTTTGTGGTCAAAGCTCTTTTAATACCTCAGATTAGCCAATTTATACTAACAGGCTGAAGAAAGTCCACTATTTTCACCTCCTCCCAAGGTTCATCTTAGTTGACCTTTAAACCTTTTAATCATCTATTTGTTAATAATTGATTATTAGTCAAATATTTCACTCACTTTCGTTGTATGCCTGTTCTATTCCTCACTTTTACTGTAAAAAAAAAAAATAAATAAATAAACATGGGATTACTGGTTTAGTTGGAACCTAGAAACATCCTATTACAAACAGCAGAAATTGTCAAGCTTTTAAGAAGACTAGATTTCATTAGCTCTTGTTCTGTATTTTAATAGTGATTTAGCTGCAATTTTCTTTTCTAAGTGCTCATGTAATTTTATATCACAAGTAAGATTTATTTAAATTAATTACAGTACACATTTGCTTCGATATTTAGTATGATTTACTTAGCAAATTCTGTTGGTAAGAGGAAAAAAACAAAATGCTGTTAATGGTTGTACTTTCATTTTTTATCATTGCCCACTGACATTACCTCTACTCTGTGACTCTAAAATATTTAAATATTTCTGTTTTTGGAAGTGAAGCGAATATGGTCCTGAAAAATTTGAAGGTCCTCACAAATTTAAGCAGATAGGTTTCCTTATTTAGTGACTAACCATTTATAAAAGAGGATTCTGCATTTAAGTCTCCTTACACTAAGAACTTACAACCAACCGTATCTTTTGACAGGGTTGGTTGTAAGCCAAAGGCCATAACTCATCTTGACTAAATCTGACACAGGCAGAGTGGACCACAGCATTATCCATTTTTACATATTAGCATCTTCCACTATCCACAGTTTACCAATTCCTGACAACTTTTAGGAATGGATTCCAGATGTACTGTGTGATGTAATGGATATCAGCTCAGAATGAGAAATCAGAGAGCAGTTTGAATTCCAGTCAGGTTTGTTAGTTTTGCTTATGCACAAATACCCTTGGGGAAAGTATGAATCCACCTCTTCTCCTCCATTCTATGGAGTCCTATAGTCTTGGTTGGCAACCAGTCTACTGCAGAAAGAAATGGCAACCTTTTGTGTGAATATCTTTCGTCATGAATCAAAAGAGACATGATCGCCCAAACATGTATCACTTAACTGACTGGCCTTCTTTTGACTGCCCCCACTTGGAAGGACTCTTAATTACTGGCAGACACATTTTCCCTGAATATTAATAGGTAGCTCATTGGGAATATTCACTCTGTGCACTTGAGTTAGTGAGATTGTTGTATTGCCTCTGTGCTTTCGTGCAAAGAGATCAAGATGTCTTTCATATACAGAAGCAAGGTTTGAACTCTTGACCAGTCATACATCAGAACCACAAATTTCTCTTGAACTTTTACATCGGACGTCTCGATTTCAGATTGGCATAGACACAGTTTTGCAAATGTCTGACATCTTTCTATTCCTTTGAAACTTGATACACCATTCCTTCCAGTGAAGATGTTAAAAAACAGCATTCGCCTTGGTTTTCTCTGGTTCAATTGCAGAAATAAGGACATAGACAGGGATCCAAGGATGCTCTATTTTGTCAAATAGAACTTCTTTTTTCTCCAGCCCCGTTGCTGTAAGGCAAGCTTTCTCCAGCCCCGTTGCTGTAAGGCAAGCTTTCTCCGGTCCTGTTGCTGTAAGGCAAGCTTTCTCCGGCCCTGTTGCTGTAAGGCAAGCTTTCTCCGGCCCCGTTGCTGTAAGGCAAGTTTTCTCCGGCCCCGTTGCTGTAAGGCAAGTTTTCTCCGGCCCCGTTGCTGTAAGGCAAGCTTTCTCCGGCCCCGTTGCTGTAAGGCAAGCTTTCTCCGGCCCCGTTGCTGTAAGGCAAGCTTTCTCCGGCCCCGTTGCTGTAAGGCAAGGTATAAGGAATGCAGTGATTGTTACAATGTTTGTGTCATTAACAATCCGCTATCAAAGACTTGTCGGCTTCTCTAACTGCATGCCAGAGATGTAAAAAATTTTGTGTATTTTCTTTTTGCATGCATACAAGGAACCAACTCTAAAAGCTGGTGGAACTGGCACTGGTGAATGCATTTTGCACATTTGTCAAAACAATTGGTAATAGTGAGATTAGCTGCTTCCATGCAGGAAATATTCAGCAATATTGGCTCAACAGTTAGCATTTTACTATCAGTTGACATCTATGTAATCTTTCACTTTAAACAGATTTCAGGAAAATAACTTCTCAATCCAGTAATTGTTATTGCTCTTTCTAGTACTGATGGGAGTTTCCTTCCTAACCTTTTGTTTAAGGTAGTGCAGAAAATCAACACCTTAATATATTATTATTTTCTCTTCTTGTTATATGTGCTGTCCATGTTAGTTGTTGCTGTTGTTGGAAGTTTTCAAGTGATGTTTTTGTTATTTGGAAAAGCTCTTTGTTTGTGATTCTGTAGCACTCATCTATAGGGCCTGAAGAAGGATTGTGTTTGTAGGATTCATCTGCTTGAAACTACAGCATTAAAAAAGAAATTGATACAATTCTGTTTTGTTGGCGCTGTCTTTGAGGAAACTTCCTTAATGTTTCTATGTTTTGATGAGCGTTTCCTTCTAATGGACTTTCCTCATCCTTCAGACAACAAGCTGGACTGGCAATAAATATCAAAGATCTTGTGATTACTACTGTCTTGTTCTGCTTTCAGAAGAATATTCTTAAAATCTCTTTGACATTTTGGATGTTACTGTAACTACTGATGAGGTACCCTTCACAAATAGAATGTTAAATCAGTCAGTTATGTGCACTGTGTGATATACACTTAGGCGATCATGTATCTTTCGATACATGACTGACGAAGCAGATTTTTCCCACAGTAGGTTGCTATTTCTTTCTGCAGTAAACCAATTGCTATAAAGGGCTATAGAACCCAATCTGTCTTGCTATTTACCCATAGCTGGGAGGAAAAGAAGAGGATTCATACCTTACCCAAGGGCACTAGCACATAAGTGAATGTAATGGATTTGATTGGAAATCAAACTCAGCTCTCTGACTCAATCCAAGCTGCTATCCATTACTCCACTGTGCCCCACACTATGTTACGTATGTTAGATACAGGTTTTCTTTCTGAAACTTTCCTTTTCATCAGTCCCCATGATTGGGTGTGATCATAAGGTCACTTCGCTGCAGGGTACCTGGCCAGCTCCCTCCCAATGTCTGAGTTAGTTCAGCAGTAAAATGGTGTGATAGTTGCATGATTAAATTTATACAGTCGAGGCGCTAAAGAAAAAAAAATCTCTACAGAGAAGTTGTCATGGAAATATTTGTAGAAGAGACAAAAAGAAGCCTCATCACGTTCATTACTTGCTTAGAGAGTTGGCTGACCATGTTAAATGATTTAACACTTTTCTTAAATTTAATATTTCTTCAACCAAAAAGTAGTCTTCTTTTCGATAATCTGAGATATCTTTTGTTATGGTCCAAATGCTCAGAGTAGACCTCTTCTGTGGCTCTTTCTAGCTTGGCTTTTGTTCTGGTTTCTATCACAATGCTTTCACTTTCATGTACACTTGTGGGATGAAGTGGTATTGGTATACCATTGATAACCTGAACCAATGGTACTTTTTTTTTTTTTTTTTCAATTTTGTAACCAGCACTCTGGTCATCTGTGTTATAAACTAAATTCATTCAAGAGTTTGAGTCTCATGCGCGTCAGACCAAAACTGGAATATTGTTACCATATCTAAGCCGGAGGTGCTCAATCCTCATTTTTTAGCCATGACAGAATTCCAGAGCATCTCCACAGCCTTGTGGGTCATGAAATATTTTCAACCTTACTGCCCCTTCATTCAGCCACAATTTTAGCCTGACTGCAATGGTCTTTATGACCCCCTTTTTCACTGCTTCCTGGTAGCCTAGCAGAAAAAACTTCTTATATAGAGCATTAAGTCAACCTGTGCCCTAAAGCTAAATGAATAAATAAATTCATTAACACCAAGATGTCATATGTATGTATGTATGTATGTATGTGTGTGTGTGATAAATTAATGAAGCAACTAAGATGCAATGGGTTGCTGAGTGTTAGAGAATATGAGAAAAACTACTATTAAGGAGAGAGGACAATAAAAGAACAGGAATTAAGAAGACAGAAGATAACGATTGATATTGAATTTACATTTTTGAAGATCAAAGGCAATAAAGCCACTAGGATGGAAGGGGTTACTGAGTGTTAGAGAATATGAGAAAAACTACTATTAAGGAGAGGGGACAATAAAAGAACAGGAATTAAGAAGACAGAAGATAACGATTGATATTGAATTTACATTTTTGAAGATCAAAGGCAATAAAGCCACTAGGATGCAAGAGGTTACTCAGTGTTATAGAATATGAAAAAAAAAAACTACTCTTAGGCGGAGAGGACAATAAATGAACATGATTTAAGAAGACGGAAGATAACGATTGACATTGCATTTTAATTTTTGAGCATGAAAGTTGACCGGGGAAACAAGAAACTGAAAGATAGTTCCACAAGTGAGAAGTATGAGAAAAGAAACTGTTAGCATATAGTTTACGGTTACATCTCTCCATTTCAGCTGTAAAATAAAATGACTAGATGTATAAATGTAAGTTATTTCACTTTAATCAAAATCAATTTTTTTTTTCCTTTAATCTATCTCCCTTTTGTTGTCATTACCTCTTGTCTTAATAATCAATTTAACTTTAATTAGTTATAATAATACTACCAACCTATTAGGTGATTGCATCTGCAAGCTCATATGTTTCAAAATGAAAATGAATTTCATTTGCAATCATTAGGCTTTATATATACTTCTCTTTCAAATGATTTTTTAGTTTAATCATATAGAAATTTCTTTGACTGATACCATTTGTATAAAACCTGGAGTAGTTCTGAGCCGAAGGAATGGCGTAATTCTGATAATGATTTTATTTACTTATTTACTCACCTTTTTTTTTTTTTTTCATTTAGGTTTGAGCCTAGAAGCCAGTATCTATACCAAGGGTAATTCCTTTCACACAGCTATGCTTCTATGAACAGTCTGTTTGTATACCTGCAAAATCACTCCTCCTCCCCCCCCTGCCTGCAACTCCTCCCTCTTTCTAAAAGTCTCTGTCTGTAGACATTCAGTGAAACTCTGAGAAAATCTGATTTTCCAATTCTTCTTTCCTCGTGTCCAAATGTGCTTATATTGATTAAATCCTGGCAAAGGAAGGAAGGGAATGCAAGACCGTTTTGCACGCGCACCTATTTAGCATAAAGTGGAGTGCATCGTTGTGATGCATTCCTCGTAAAAACCTTCCTATTGTCACTCAGTCTGTAGCTACGTTGCTTAAAACTCTCTCTCTCTGCTTATTTGGGCCTTCTGAATATGAAAGATGACAAAAAAATCCCCGGTTTTTCAGATTTCCATTTTGATGGGGTTTTTTAATGGTTAATATTGTTACAGTTTTGACTTTTTTTTTTCTTTTGTTGTTGGTTAGTGTATATCAGGAAGGTGTATATAAGTACTTAGATGTATATGAGGTTTCTACTTGGATATATGAAGAGAAGAGACAATGGAATATACTAGACTTCAAGAGACACACTCTCTCCCCTCTCTTTTTCTCTCTCTCTCTCCCCTCTCTTTTTCTCTCTCTCCCTCTCCCCTCTCTTTTTTCTCTCTCTCTCCCCTCTCTCTTTTCTCTCTCTCCCCTCTCTCTCCCCTCTCCTCTCTCTTTTTCTCTCTCCCCTCTCCTCTCTCTTTTTCTCTCTCCCCTCTCCTCTCTCTTTTTCTCTCTCTCTCCCTCTCTCTTTTTCTCTATCTCCCTCTCTCTTTTTCTCTATCTCCTCTCTCTTTTCCTCTCTCTCCCCTCTCCTCTCTCTTTTTCTCTCTCTCCTCTTTCCTCTCTCTTTTTCTCTCTCTCCTCTCTCTTTTTCTCTCTCTCCTCTCTCCTCTTTCTCTCTCTCCCCTCTATTCTCTCTTTTTCTCTCTCCCCTCTATTCTCTCTTTTTTCTCTCCCCTCTCTATTCTCCTCTCTCCTGCCTATTCTCTTTCTCCTCTCTACTTCTATCTATTGCTATTTTTATCTCTCTCTCTCTCTCTCTTTTTCTCCCATCTCTCTTTCTCTTCTCTATCCTCCCACTTGCTCTTTCTCTCTATCTCTCCTCTCTTACTATTCTTTTCTCTCTATTATCTGTAGAGGTCACCACCAGTTTCAGAACAAAATGAAATTACAAATATTTACATAATATAAAGACTATTGTACAGCTCTCACAAACCATTGATAGTAGGTGCTCTATAACCTTTCTCTCTTACCAAACTACACTCTAAACGAAGAAATACAAACACCTCTAATTTACATGTATCATTTTAATTTTTGTAGACAATATCTGTATTTGAGAATATTTCATTACGTGTTCTCATGTGTAAAAATCCATATTTTTCAGTATAATCTACTATCCTGTTAAGGCACTTGATTCATTGGAAAATCTGAATCATATTGAGTGAATGCTTCAGATCAACATTCATCTAACAATTCCAATGTCAGGGTATGAACTTAGTGATTCCTCACTATCTGTCTATATTTCTGAGATGGGGTATTATGTACACTATTTACATTATTCGGACTATTGTCCTCATCTTTGTCGCCATATTTATTACAACGTTTCGGCCTTTAAGTATCTGTCTATATTTCTGAGATGAGGTATTATGTACACTATTTACATTATTCGGACTATTGTCCTCATCTTTGTTGCCATATTTATTACAATGTTTCTGCCCTTCAGTATCTGTCTATATTTCTGAGATGAAGTATTATGTACACTATTTACATTATTCGGACTATTGTCCTCATCTTTGTCACTATATTTATTACAACATTTCGGCCGTTGTATGCTCCGGCCTTCTTCAGGTGGTTGGAATGTCAAACTGAACCCTTTATTTCGGTCACTGGGGTAGACTGTTCTAGTTCCATGTGCCATGTTTAATGGATGTCAGTTATCAGTTATCTCATGTTAATTTCCCTCTGAAAGTTCTCCACTCCACTGAAATAGAGGGCTAAGTTCGACATTCCAACCACATGAAGAAGGCCGGAGCATACAACGGCTGAAATGTTGTAATAAATATGGCAAGAAAGATGAGGACAATAGTCCAAATAATTTAAATAATGTTAGTAATTCCTTCTAATCTGCATTTATATTCTCTTGACATGTGTAAGGGGGGAATATTTTCAAAGCACATCCTATGAAATTTCTAGGGTTTTGCTTGTCATGCACACACACATTTGTATATTTGGACAACAAACCTTCATTTGTACCTATCTTGTACAATGTGATGGCCAGGGAAAATTTCGTAAATTTTTCAATTTAGTTTTTATAGTGTCTTTACGTATTTACTTTTAAGTCTTTAGCGATTTTTAGTTGGAGCTTAATTTTCGTTGGTTAGTATATTTTTAAACACACACACATCATGCATCTGTGTTGTTAATGACGTTGCCTTGTGTGTTTCTGCAAATTTTAGCTAAACTATTGCAAGTTTCTGAGCTTGCTCATTTCCATTGCTACCAGAAATACTTTGCTTATTTTTACTGAAAATGATGCCAAGAAAACAGTAGTAGATGGAGTAGTGGTCAAGTCAGTGGGCTGCAAATAATAAAATACATAAACTTGCATATATCAGGCTAAAATTATGATTTTGGAGGATATATATATATATATATATATATATATATATATATATATATATATAGTGTTTACTACCAGAATATGCTGTGTCTCTATGTGATCACTTGAGTGAGTAAAAACTTTGCTTAATACTAGATACATTCAGCACCTACCCTCTGACCCTCTTCCCAAAATCTGGACAAACTTTTTTTCCCTCTCTCATTGGATTCTTGTTTAGTCTGAGAATGTTCTAGCACCTACTCATAAATTCTACCCATGATAACACGTGTTACATAGCAGGTAACAGTCTATCAAGGACAGAAATTCAGGCTTTATAAATTGAAGTTTGCAACACTTTCTCTTTGCCAAATAGGGAATCTTTTACTTCAGATGATGGCTTTGGCTTTTAACAGGAGCAAATTTACCAATTCTAACAAAGTCGTAAACATGGTGTCCACTATGATTATGTCTGATTACAAAATGAAGAGAAAAATGTCATTTGATATTAAAACAATAATTGTCAGTTTTTTTTTGTTTTTTTTGTTTTGTTTTTTTTTTTGTATGACAATTGGTATGTGTTTTTAACTAAAATGCCTTGAAAAATGGATTCAAAATAGTTACAATAACTTAGCATTTACTGATTTTTTTTTTCTTTCTTAACCGAAGAAACTAGAGAATTAGTATGAGACTAAAGGTAGAATACGAATCAAACCATTTCGTCGAATGTCTTTAAAATGACCCCTTTACACTTTTTCATTGGGGAGGGGATGATTTTCTTTTTTTCCTGTCTGCTCCCCACTCCGTGACTAATCCATCACTTGCCCTTTTCCTACCATGCTATCCCCTCCTCTGCTGCTGCTAAAAAAGTCAAACTTGCTCTCTTTCACTTTTTACTAAGCTTCAAAAATATTAATCTCATAGCTTTGACCAATGTAGTATGAATTGGAAAGATTTCTCTGCTATTTAAATTTTTTTTTGTTTTAACCCATACCCCTACCTACACTTTGAATTCAAGACCCACTGAACCTAGCATTTCAGCACCCCCCACCCCACCCCCCACCGGAAGAAAAGGAGTACGGAGCATACGCAGTTTACCATAGAGTTCTTTGCTCTAAAATGCATTTCAGCCTTATCCGCACTTCCTTTTCTCTTTTGCCCTACCTCCCCTCAACCTACTTTGCTCCTTCTTGTTTTCCAGTGGGAGGTAAGGGTTTTAAAAAGATGAAAAAAAAAAAAAAAAAAAAAAAAAAAACAACCCCCCCCCAAGAAAATCACTAGTAGTAGCAGTTTGTTTTATCCACTTTCATTTCGACTCACTCTTATGGGGTCAGGGGTCAGGGGAGAAAGGATAATCTACCCCCACCTCCACCCACCAACATTACTTCATTTCTTGATTGCTTTGTTTTTATTTTATTTTTTTTTAAAGCGTGCATTTTAATCTTCTTGTGTTATTTTTTTTTTTTTTTTTTTTTTTCCTCATCATCTAAATCTCTGAAGCCAGTAATGGTTGTCTTTTTGAAAATTAGCTCTGTTGTCTTTTCAGGGTTAAACTATAGACAGGTGTATCTCTATCTTTCCTCCCCTTAGATACACACACACACACACACACACAAATGCAAAATTTAAGGCTTGTCATATATATATATATATATATATATATATATATATACACACACACATATATATATATATATATATATATATAACTACGGCAAGGATGGGGTTGAAAAGTCACTCCCCATTTTAAAATACTTATAATTTATTTTTTAACAATAATTTTCACAAGAAATGGACATGAGAGGAAAGCCTTTGGTACCAGATTTTATTTAAAATTCGATATAGACATCTGATTTCACTACCAGCTTCTCATGCTTCCCATGAATCACATTAGTTGATTTCCCTAGCAACTTTTGTGGTTTGGAAGACATAAGTTCTGGTATTCGCCCTTCAACTTCTTCCAAATTCTTGGTTTGTTATAGTAGACACCGAAGAAAAATGTCACAGGGTGTTAAGTCAAGACTCCTGGCTAGGCACTCATACATAAAATAGGAAGTTACTTTTTAATAACCCTGTGTACATACACCTTTTACTCTCTCTCTCTCACATAGACACAGACACACACATATATATATATATGTATATGTTTCTTGTTCTTTTTTTTCCAATTTTTTTCTTCAGGTACCAATTTGTTTTGATATACTTGCAAGTTGTGCTATCCAACGTTTTTTACCAACCGAGTATTACTATTAGTGTGTCTGTCTGTCTGTCTGTCTGTCTGTGTACATATATATATATATATATATATATATATATATATATAACGCAGTTGTACCTTGCGTGATACACGCTTAGGCAATCATGTATCTTTCGATACATGACTGACATGGCAGATTTTTCCTGCAGTAGGTTGCCATTTCTTTCTGCAGTAGACTAGTTGCCATCCAAGGCTGTAGAACCTGGTCTGTCCTGCTATTTCTATCCATAAGTGGAAAGAAAAGAGGATTCTTACCTTTCCCAAGCATATTAGCACGTAACTGGAATTGAAACTCGGCTCTCTGATTCCTCAGTACGAGTCGCTATCCATTACTCCCCCGTATTCAGAATTTATATATGGCTTTGAAAATGAATTAATGCAATCCTTTTAAAAGGGACCTTTCCATCCAACACTTCTTCAGAATGATTTGTTGGAAGAACAATGATCAAACTGAAAATGGTAAACATGGGGTGGGTGGTGGTTAAGTAAGGAGCCACAACTAAAAAAAAATATTACTAAAAACAAACAAATCGTTGTAAATAAGTTCCTAGTAAGTATGAAACATAAAAACTTATGACCAACCCATGAGAAACAGGGAACGAAGAAAGTTTCCTTCTGTCTGTATAATGTCGGTCGATGAAGTTTGATGTAAAAAAAAAACAAAAAAAAACATCATCTAAAAACCGTAAATGTTTAACCCACTGAGTCCTGAGCAGCAGCCCTGTTTATCTTTCTCAGTTTTGCCATTTTGGTTATTGTTCCAACGAATTTTTCTGAAGAATTCTTGGACAACAAAGGTTCCTTTAAAAGAATGCATTCCGTCATTTTCAAAGCTATATATATATAATTTTCAGATAGTGTATCTATAAAGAAACAAAATGAATAAAAAGACAAGAGGAAAAACTATTCTTTCACGATGTGTTTCGTCCTCTGAGGGATTTTATCAAGGCAGAGGCTTTGCTTAATATTGGGTGGATTTGGCACCCTCTCCTCTGACCCTCTTTCCAAAATTTGGACAATTTTTTTTTTTCTCTTTTTATTGTCTCCTTGTTCAGTATGAGAATGTTTCAGCGACCCCACCCCCAATCATAAATCCTACCTGTGATATCACGTGCTATATAGCAAGTTTATCAGAAATTAATTATCTTGCAAAGGTTTTGCCCTGATAAAGTCCCTCAGAGGAAGAAAAGTGCTGACTCAGAATAGTTTTTCCTATTGTTTTTTATTCATTTATATATATATATATATATATATATATATATATATATATATATGGTGGACTCTCCCATTGTATTCGACGTGTGAGGGTCAAGCAGACACCAGCACAGGATTCCATTATAGTGGTGAAGGCTTTGTGCATAACCTAACCACACTTTTTTTTTTTTTGAAGTGTGTATGTATGTATATATATGTATATATATATATATATATATATATATATATGTTCTCATTTTATACATATATTGAAGAGGTTCAATGTTTATCAAGTTTGGACTTCCATTATTGACATGTCTCTGCATCTTCACATTTCCAAAAATCTTCTGATAAAGCTTAAATAAAATTATGAAACGTATCAAAATCAAAAAAGGTTTTCCTACTCATTATTTATTTAATTATTTCTGACATAGTTTAGCTGTTCACTTTGGCGTTACTTATGCCTGGCAATGCGTTCTTCATGATTCTCACCATTCATGCCAAGTTCTCATAATTTGTGATTCATCTTAAATGTTTTTGCTTCACATAATTCAAATTTGGATATCAATTTTGTATCCAAAAGTATAATACGGTCAAGATGTATTTGGAAAAAGAAGGGTGGAGTATTTAGGACATTTGTGTCGATCAATTTGTTTTTTAAGGTTTATCAACCCTTTGTGAGTTTAAATACCTGCTTCCCATTAAATAACCTGCAAAAAAAATAAATAAATAAAATCTTATTCGGCTTTAAATAAACAAAAATATTTTTATGGTGTCATATTTTTTTTTTTAGTGTTAATATTGCCTTGAGAATAACAATGATTTTTTTTCCACATATAAATCCTACTATTTAACCCATAGCAGAGGGAAGAGATGAATTCATACCCTTTTCTAAGGGTGAATGTAACGAACCCAACTAGAATTGAAACTTGACTCTCTGATTTCTCTTTCTGATTCGCTATTACACTGCCCGCACACCCTTAATCCAGGTGAGAAGCTCAAGGTAAATAAAATTCTTACGTATTATCTTCAGTTCAGAAAATCTTTATTAAAAAAATAAAAAAAGGGGCCGCAGTATTTTAGATCAAATTTTGGGCCCTTGGCTTAAATTACATTTTATATATATATATATATATATATATATATATATATATATATATACCCCCCGGAGAAGAAGTCTCTTATATCCGGGTTTCTCTTATATCAGGGTTTGGTCTATTTTGTTTAGGTAAGTATGGCTCTAATTTGGGACCAGAGAAAATGTCTTATATCCTGGTTTCTCTTATATCAGGGTCTCTTATATCCGGGTTACACTGCATGCACATATATATATATATATATATATATATTACCTTTCGCACTCTTTTTACACTTTACAGTCTTTGATTTTTATCCTCTGTTTTTCCACATCTTGATACCGTTATTTTTGTTGTTTCATAAAGGAATTCTCTGTAGATCTTCATCGGGAGACATGCTTGTAATTATCAACTCAAAGCTGGATGATTGCCATCTAATCGTTCAAACTTTACCCCTATTATTTATTATTTATTTACATAAAAAGAGAAATAAAATAATAATAAATCGCAGGAATTAAGAAAAGAATTTTTTGGGATGTTGGGTTGGTTCAGACGTAAAGATAGGGGATTAATATTAAAAGATTTGCTAATCTTTAGCAAAGGGAAAAGTAACTAAGGTAGCACTGACGGACTGAAAGAAAAAAACTTCCTAAAAGACGGAAAAAAAGTTGAAGTGGGTCTATGAAAAGAGGAAGAAATGGAATCTTAACAAGTAACGCTGAAAACATATGACGTCATAGAAGAAATAAAAAGAATTGATGACAGCGGCAGAACTGTGGTGACACATATTTCTAAATCATAATAATAATAATAATAATAATGATAATAAAAATATAATGAAAGATAGCAAATAGTAATCAAGAATATAAATAAAAACATTTAAACAGACACAAAAGATATTCAAAGTAAAAACAAAACAAACTTTAATGGAAGCATTTTCTAATCATTCACCCTAAAAAAGGATTACATTATTTTCTCCAGAATAAAGAGAGAAACAATTTTCAAAGAAGGTAAAAAAGACTTGTAGAAAAGAAATTAAATCGGATGCTACTCAGTTGGCCGATGCTGTCTGTTTCTTCGTCTCCTCTTGTTGTTGCCGTCTTTGGAGAAGCAAATCAAAGGAAAGAGGAACCCTATTTAAAGAGAAGGAAAAAAAAATCCATCTTGCTGCCTCTTGGATTCTTGGATAACTTTTTTCCTCCATATCTTTTTTCCTTCTTTGAGTACACGTTAAATAATATAATTTAATCTTTAGAATGACATACACAACCCCTACTATAAGTGCTTACTCGGAAACATTCTTCATATAAA